>VUQH01054398.1:0-26348 GCA_015106775.1 Etroplus canarensis | reverse complement strand
TGTCCTGCTACGATCAGCATTTTTCGCGGCATTCCCTACTGATTTCTAGGACACTCCCACATATGTCTGCAGACAATACGCAGAGACAATACTACGCAGACAATACTACGAATGTAGTACTACGAATGTAATATTGTCTCAGGAATTGATGATTCGCACACTTTTTCCGTGTCTGACGCGGAAAGTATGCCGAAATGACATAATTTGCCTCCGCAACCCTTCCTAATCTTGTCGGCGCTGTAGTGGACGCCAGCCCTTAGCAGGATTGACATTAACATTTTTACCAGTGGTTTCACTTGGGTAAACATGGAAATGATTAACTGTTGGAGTCAATCCAGATCCAGATCGGGATCTAGTTAGGAAAACAGAAATTTGAGGATTGTTCAGCCTTGGTGGAGGTATGCAGTCTTGGAAAGTTGCATTATCACAGACATCACTGTTTCAAAAGACATATGGATGCAGATACAGGAGGCTGCAGCCTCTAACCCATGCCTGCCACAGTATAACATGGAGTTTATTACATTTTCCATAGAAAAATGAAATGGGTAATATTGAATAGTCCTCTCTTTTCAAAGCTAAATACCCATAATAACCAACAGGAGACCAGTGATGTGTAAAATGATTCCGGTGATACTACATTGCCTAACTTTAGTTTTTGTAACATATAATTTTTTTTCCAGTGTTGCACTTTGAAGTTGGTCCCTGCACACTCATCTCTTCTGACTCTTCTTTCCAATGGCAGATGACAAGTTACAAGCATTTTTATCAAATTGCCAAGGTCAGATGATTTTAATAAAAATGGTTGCAAGTCATTGTCTCCCAGTAAACATTTTAGTCAAAAACTCTTCACTACATATACCCGAAGAGTCACATTTGGCTCGACTTGGGGTACTTAATCTTGTATATTTTTGAAATCTCGCTGTTTATGCAGTCTTAACAGTAAAGACAGCAGAAACAGTCAAACAACTGCTGAGACATCAGCTAATGCAGAGATCAGCTGCACACATCCTTTGAATCAGGTTGTGGGTTGCCAGGTTGCACTGACAGATGAGTAGAAACTGTATTTAGCATGTGAATTGTGTCTGTCGACTAATTTGCTTATTTGAATTATTCAAAATAAAGTGTGAGGGTCTTGCAAATACTGTAAATTTTGCAGGAGAAATAGGAAAACAGGAGGGTGCTGGGAAATGGCCTTAAAATATGGGAGAAACCCGGGAAAAGCGGGAATGTTGGCGGGTATGTGCTACCTGTCTGTCGGGCTTTATCTCAGCCATTTTAGGTCACTACACTGGTCCTTTCAAGCATGTTTATGATGTAGGTTTGCAGCATTTTTAATGCAATTATCAAACAAATGTGCTGTATGGCTAAATGCAACGGATAAAGAAGTGTGTTTCACCAGTTTCGGTGAGTATGTGTACTAGTATTAGTATTTTACTAGTATGTTATTTGTGGCAATTAGTAATATCTTACCACGGCACTCTTTTGTCAAAAAATGGAATCTGACAAACTGGGGCCATAAAGCTAAAGTTGATGCTTCAAAAAGTCAGCCCAGAAATCAATGTTTGGCATTATGGCTCATATGTCTGTCTTTTACATCCAGTTTATGCTTGCAAGTAGTGACTAGGTTGTGGTTTCAGCACAACGAAACTGTTAGAGCTACAGAGTGTAGTTTTGGTTGCTATGATGTAATTGGACAGTTGGTCTTCAGCAAAGGGGTTAGTTAGTCAAACTCAGACGTACCTACTTGATCAAATCAAACAGTGTGAGGTTGGCACTGTCTAGCAATTAAACATACTTGTTCCTCATTGAACATTTTATACACAGCAAGCATGTTCTCTTGCATGAAACCTATTTTTTTGCCCTCCAGTTGTATTTTTGTGCTATAGTGTGCTAGATGTTGTACAGACATTTTGTCTACAATTATTAAATGAATATTTAATTGAATCAGCACTGCACCTCTGATGTAGTATCCACAAACATTAAGACATGTTTCATAAATTAAGAATATTATTTAGTCATTTTGTTTTGCATTACTTCATTATATTTCATACCTCTACTAGAAATTAGAAATTAGAAATCTTTATGGTTGTTGTACAAGTATAACAAAACTGCAGAGCAGTCACACCTTCATATGCAGAGAATCATCTGCATTGCTCATTTACATTGAATTTAAGGCCAACAGTCCTCCCCATCTCTCCTGGGCTCTGTCCCTCATCATACTTAAAAGACTTCTGGTATTATTCTGAGCCCTAACTGGAAAATGCAGTTATTAAGTGATCTGCTCAATTAAACAAAGAAGAAAACAGACATAATGTGGGCACAGGTGTTCAGCGTATTCATTTCAGCTTTACACAAGAGAGAACAAGTCATCGCATTTCCCAGAGCAATCCTGCTCCCACTGCTGGGGACGGTGGCAGAATATTGTAGCTTAACATAATTGTACATGCCAATTATGTTTATTGAGCTTTGTAAGTAAATACACTATTAATACCTAAGCCTTATGTATAAATAGTTCTGACACAAACCCTGCTCAACATAAAAGCTGTTTTTTTTTTTTTTTTTGCAGGTAAAGAAGTGTGTGCTGCAAAGCTGTATTTGTTTATTTATTTCTATTTTAGTGGAGAAGGGATTTACTGTAAAATACTGGGAGGACAATAAGTTGTATAAGTTAATCAAAGACATAAGGAATAAGACATTACTGTTCTGAATTGACATCTAAGGGAGAAATTTGCCATTTGAAAGCTCATTTTCATCATTTAATTTTATCCGGTTTGACTGGAGATTTGGCACATGCAGTTTTTATGTCTTACTGACCATTGAAATAAAGTTACTTTAGATAATGCTTGAAAATAACTCTACAAATAAGTGCTCAAATGTGCTTCAAGATAGCTGCCAAGTGGCAAGACTTGCTTATTGAAGGACTTTTAGTTAACCGATAAATCCACCTACCTTTGAGACAAGCTTTTGAAAGTGCTTAATCTTCACTTGACAAAAACAATTCATGCTTGTGCTTCATTAAGAAAAAAGGTTAGGCAGACTTAATGCTGTAGACGGGTATAATACAGCAGTGAACTGGTAAATGGAAAATATCAGATCTTTTAGACCTATGAAGCATAATTTTAAATTACAGGTTATGATATGTACAAATAGTGTTAAGTGTTGTAGCCTGTAAACATCAATTAAAAGAAATGTCCATGAGAAGCAAGGGCAGATAATTCTAAAGGTAAGAAAACGATTTTGTGATTAACTCACCCTCCCTTTCAGTACCAATCAAACATTATTGCTGTTGTTTACATTTTAAGTCAAATGGATTTCTTGACCTTGTGAAAATGCCTCCCTAAAATTGGACAGTTTCTGTCTGTCCTAGCTTTACAATGATGGCTATGAAATGATAGCTGATTTAATGGAATAAAGGCCAACCTGTTAATGGAACTACATAAACACTATGATTGTAACCATGTTACAAACTCTTGGCTTTTACAGACACTGCTGGATAGAGAGAACCAAACTCTGACATTTCATTTTGGCCTACAGTATCATCAAGGTGTAAGTTTCTGGTTGCAACCAAGACTAATATCTTTTGTTTGACCCCCATTTGCCTGGAAAATATCCTTTTACATTTTTTTGTAACACAGCCTCTGATTCTAACACTTTATAAAGGTTAGAATCAGAACAGAAGCACAGAAGACATTAATCAACTGTTTTTACAGATTAAATATTGCGCATTTAAGAAAATTGACCTAGAACTAATGAAATAATGGTGTAAAATGCATAATGGAATATAGCTGAATGAATGGAAAAACGGGAGCTCACCCACAGTTAGAACTGGATCATTGCACCACTGGGGATGCGCAGCTGGAAAAGCCACACTGCATACTGGATGGGCTACCTTGCGTTGACATCCTCCATGTCACGTCAGCCGACCTTTTCCTTTTTCTCTTCCTCCGTATTGTCTGCTCACAGAGACAGGAAACAAGTCCACACCTAGAAGATGAGTAAACTTTGGTTATTATGATACAGAGATTCCATATTTTTGCATTATTTTCTCTTTGTGTTTTCACTCCCTACTTCTTCCACTCACACCAACATGAGACACAAAAAGACAGTCACACAGTTTTTAAGCAGTTCCGGCAAGGTCTAGGAGTCAAAAGCCTCACAGAAATTCTTGGCCATAGACACCTTCCTGAGCAGTGCAGTTGTGTGACATCTATTCATAATTTAACATCAAAGAGCTGGGGCTGAATGCGCTGTAGAGGGAAAGTGTGCCAGTATAATGTATTGAACTCTAGTTTGCATGTGCTTCATTCCCCTGGTGGTACACCACTGCTGTGCTTTGTAATGCAGTGTTCTGCTTAATACTCTATATGCTGGTATGTGATTTACTTAATTCGTTCCAAACTGAATTGCACAGACACAGATTCAATATTTTATTATTTTCGCCTGATATGGAAACTGGAATATGGTTAGTCACAACTCCACTGCCTGCCAACAGTCCGGGGTGGGGAATGTTACAAAAATAAACTGGCATCATGTCTTATTCAAATACATCTGAGGGAACACTGCCTCTATGGAGGCTTATGCTTCACACAGCCAGTGATGTCTGCACGCTGCATCAGCACCAGAACTTGATGGCTGAAGACTGTATTTTAGTGCTTTCAGATAGAAAATCATATAAACTGCAAAATATGTAGGGTTTGGAGAATGAACAGCAGGAGTCCCAGAATCATTTTACTAAGGCATACTGTTTGTGAAAAGGCAAATTACCTGTGACCCAGTAAAGCAGAGAAGGAAGTGTGTGCTTGATGTCACAAAATTCCAAAAAAACCTATTTTCAGATGTCCCTGACTTGTGAAATTTCTCAAACTGAAACGTATCTGAGGGTTGACATCATTTTGTGGAAAAAGGAATATATCCGCTCTTAATGTGCTAGTGCAGCGTGTGCAGCATTAGCTTTTATGACAGCGACAAGCAAGTACTGCTGAGACAAAATAAAGAGCCACAAAAGTAAAGCTTTACAGTTGCTGCCAGGTACAGTCATGCATACAAGTCCACAATGGCAGCATTGTTGTTGTTGTGATTTCTGTATCGCACACTCTGCTCTTCATTGCAATGAAGCTATAAACAGATTGAAACAGTCTAGATAAAACAACCTGCCAAAATCTCAGACCATTCCACAGGCCAATGCGACGTCTCAGAGTTAAACATTTTTGAAAGTAAAGCTTAGAAAAACAAAACAGTGTGGCAAACGCTGCCAGCTGAATGGAGCCCAAACTCATAATGCTATTGTGAATAGAATATGCAGTACTGAAAAAGGGTGTTCTGTAATATTCATTAAAAGCCTTCATTTCTTTTTTTGGCACAGAGTTGTTTACGTATCTGAGCAAAGTTAGGCCATGGGCAAGGAATGTTTAACTTAGAAAATATCACGTTACATTTTTAGCAATGCTAAATATGCAGCCCCTAAAGGGTAAGAATGGTAAGTTTGTTTTCTGCATGATTTTGTTCTTCTTTTGATCTATATGAGCAGTTGGTGAGTTGGTCTAGTCCACTTATGAGACACTGCTGGTTAAGAGAAAATCTTGCAGCTGTCATTATAAAGCGAGATGATGTGCTACTGATACATTTATTGCTTATTTTCCGTTTTTTAAAGGCCGGCAGTATTGCGCAGCTGCCTGCTGCTTGGGTGAAGCTGTGGTTGGCTATGGTTGCTTGGACTCCAGAGACATATGTTTTTGGATATGTCTTGCTGTACTCCTGTTTGCAGTTCTTCTATGCCAGATGTAATAACACATTATAGGAATTCAGGAATACAGTAGGAATACACAGCATACAGCCAGCAGAACCATCACACGACCCCTGCATGTAGTTACTGTTACAATTGTTCATTAATGCGTGTGTGCCATTCAGCATAATCCGGACTGAATAATAAAATTAATTAGACTGATGACCACAAAACTGATTGTGATCGCATTGCTGAAGGGGACAATAGACAGCCCTAGCCCACATATAAACAAATGTGACATCTTTCATTTATTCCATTTTGAACTGTCTTTCATGTCTGCCAAATAGACAAGATTTTTAAAAATGGGCAGTAGTAACAGACAACTGTGTAAAGATGGATGGTAATGAGGCCTCTATAGCCCACAAACATGCAGGTGGCCTGTTTGCTTCAGTGGTGCTTGAACTGTGTGATGCAGCAAGAATACAGTAAGTTGGCCCGACACCACTCACTCGAACAGGGAATGGCAGACAATGAAGCTTGACAGCCTTTCACATCAGCAAAAGTTAACCAGCTGTGAAGGGAACACCTGCCACTGATTAATAAAGAATTACAGCAATAATGGCACATGCAAAATTATTGTACTAATTGCTGAACTAACAATATTAGCCCAAAAAGGTGAAACAAGGAGGTAAAACAATACAGTGTATTCTAGAGGGCTTACATGCATCAAAAAGAAAAAAAAATCAGCATCTACCTCATAAAATAATATGATGTAGACCTAAAATCTGGACATTATATCTCTAATGTTCTCAATTGCTCTAGGTTACATGGTTCTTGAACACATGCTAAAATGTAAGGTAATTTAAAACCTTTATATGATCAGTGATTTTAGTACTAATAGGTTATTTCCTCTTGTTACAAAATAAAAATCCTAAGGTGAACCAAGAACACTTTTCCTTAATTTCTTTCATAGGTTTTTCTTCGCTCGGCTGCTCTTGTTAGGGGTCACCACAGCAGAGCATCTGCCTCCTACTCACCCTATCCCTTGCATCCTCTTCTCTCACACCAACTCTCAGCATTTCCTCCTTCATTACATCCATGAACCCCCTCTGTGATCTTTCTCTTTTCCTTATTCCTGGCAGCTCCACCTTCAAAATATTTTGTCCAATATATATTTACTATCCCTACCCCTCTCCAAACTGTTCAACCTGAGCTGTCCATCCTGGTCACGCCCAGCAAAAATCTCAACATCTTCAATTCTACCAACTCCAGCTCTGCCTCCTGTCTTCTTGTCATTGCCACTGTCTCCAAAGCATACATCATGGCAGGTCTCACTACTGTCTGTAAACCTTCCCTTTCACTTTTGCTGATATCCCTCTTTCACAAAGCACCACTAAAACTTGTCTGCACCCACTCCACCCTGCTTGCACTCTCTTCTTCACCTCTCTTGTGTCCGTTGCTTTGGATCGTTGACCCCAGGTATTTAAACTCACCTACTTTCGCTACTTCTACTCCTTGCATCTTTACCATTCCACCTGCCTCCTTCACATTTACACACATGTATTCTTTCTTAATTTTTAATCCTCTTCTCTCCAGTGCATACCCCCACCTCTCCAGACTCTCTTCCACCTCCTACTCTCACTACAGATCACAATGTCATCTGCGAAAATCACAGTCCATAGAGACTCCTGCCTGACCTCATCTGTCAATCTGTCCATCACTACTAAAAACAAGAAGGGGCTCAGAGCTGATCCCTGATGTAATCCCAGCCTCACCTTGAGCCCATCTGTCACTCATATTACCCACCTTGCCACTGTCTTGCTGTCCTCATATGTCCTGCACCGACCTCATGTGCATCTCTGCTACTCCTGACGTCCTTATAAAATAATACAGTTCCTCTCTTGGCACCCTATCATATGCTTTGTCTTGATCCACAAAGACACAGCACAGTTCTTTCTGATCTTCTCTATATTTCTCTATCAGCACTCTCAAAGCAAACATTATCTCTGTGGTACTCTTTCTCAGCATGAAGCCATACTGCTGCTCACTGATTGTCACTTCTCTTCTTAACATAGATCCAACAGATCTTTCCCATAATTTCTGTTATATATCCACCTGAGACCCTGCAGCCTCAAGGGGGGACAGTATGTTTGACACTTCATCCTGCTCAGCATAGACCTTTTGCATTCCATAAATCCCAAACAAAAGCTTGGGTCTCAGGAAGTTAAATTATGTTAAAATGGCAGATGCTCATATGAAACATTGTTACATTTCAAATAAGGAGGTCAGCACAAGAAATGCAAATGTAAAAACCTTTTTTATTAAATTAAAATAATGTAATTTATACTAGTTTTGTAAATTTACTTAGTCTATTGATTTACCTTTTGCCTGCATACTAAGGTGTATAGTTGTGTATACTTGTTTAATAGTGGTTAATGCAAAGATTATTGGTTAAAGGTTAACTTTAAAGTCTTAATTTTGTTATTATTTTGGTTATGTGTGTTCAGACTTTGGTTCTTGTGGGTTTAGTTTCCACAGTGTTTGTGTGGTGAAGAATAGTGTATTAACAGGCCACTGTGGCTGAGACTCCTGTAGTGATTAATGACTTCCAGTCAGTGTTCTTGCTCAGCTTTGTTGTTCAGATGTTAATGAAACCAGTGTCCCTGTAGATGTGCAGTGTATGGGGTACATGCATGGAAGAAAAACTGAGATCACTGTCTCTTAACACAATATATACAGTAGTGTACCCTAGGACTTTTAACTTTCTAAAAAGTAAATGTATTTTATGGGGATTTTATATGATAGACCAACACAAAGTAGTGTAATAGCAGTAATTCTGAAGTGGAAGGAAAATAATTCATGGTTTTCCACATTTTTAATCACAAACTGGCAGAAACATATTGTACACCAAAAGACTCGCAGCTGTAACTGCAGCGAAAGGTAGTTCTGCAAAGTATTGACTCAGGGGGGCTGAAAAACATATGCATGCCACACTTCTCAGAATTTTTATTTTTGTTTGTTTTTTAGTACTGTATTTGTTTAGTACAGGCATTGTATTATATTAAGTTCTTGTAACACACTAAAAATAAATCGTGATAAATCTCCCCACTTAAGGCCAGTATTACTTTTTTGAGCCAACAAGAATGAATTTTTTTGAACTAACTTATAAAAGTTCACATTGCTGTTAATATTCTGCTTCCAAGTTTGTTTGTTTGCTTTTTTGTTTGTTTTTTAAAGTTTTGGTCCATGTTGATGTCAACTGGCAGGGATTTAATTTAATGGTTTCCTTTTATTTTTGCAATGAGCTTCTTAGGAGTAAAAAAAAAATTGGAGTTGGATGAAATAAATGATTTAAGTCTTTTTTAACTTGTGAAGGAAATCTTTATTTGGTAGTCTTTTCAAATGAAGGAAGCAAAAGACATCAGTTTGTTTTTTTAGACCAACAAAAGCCAAAGACCAACATTTTAGTTTATTCATGCAGCTTCATAGACTCTTTTGCCACCAGAATCCAGGGTGACACTGAATTTTTGGCTACATTAATGCTTGTGGACAAGCTTTTCAGTCTATAAAAAACTGAACTACATGCTGAAATTCTTGTCTAGTACTGATAATTGCACCAAATAGCTGGTGAAACATTTTTACTGAAGACAATGGGAATTTAAGCAGCCATTCATTTTACTGGTAGATATTTAATTCAGGTAGAAAGTGTTGTGAATTACTGCAACATGTACACCACTGCAATAGAAGAGGGCTGCATAAAAGACTTTTATATGATAAATGCAGATATGTTCTAATTGTGAATAATGAAAGGTACTCTAGTGACATGGAGCTCAATTATATATTGTATTTTCATATGAATATGCTTCACATATGTTGACTCTGTTTTCACATATTTTTGGACAGGAGTTATTTTTTGAGCAATTTCCCACCTGGGATTAATAAAGGATTTTGAATCTGATCCCAGTTTGTGGATGTTTGAAAAATATATCATAACCATCATGTGATCATTACTTGCTCACACTTCTCCCACTTTGCTATTGCCCTCTGATTTGTAAAACTGAGTCTTCAAAGATGAAGCAGGGGCACATTTCCAAGTTTTTAATCAGTCTGCCTCTGACTTCTGAGCTCCCTTGGCCTTGAAGATATCCTCTTTCTCGAAGACCAATAATAACACCATCTTCTCTTTGCTTGCTTTACCATGGCATCATTTTGATGTACTCTCCGGGCAGCAGCGAAGAGATGCTCTCTGGAGATTCTGTGTCCTAGTATGTGCAATTGCTCGCTTTCGTTTATGAATTCATTGATTTCTGACCAACTTGGTAAAGCCCAGAACTGTTTACTGGGATATCTGGGGACTCTTTGAAAACAAGTCATTGCAATAGATCAATATTGATGTTACTGTCAGAGCCCAAAAAATACATCTTTGCCTTGAGGCGTCATTAAATTTGAAATCTGGAATGTGCAGGCACTGATTCAAATGGGCTTAATTGCCTTTGAAGGACATTTTGCCAGCGGTACATGATCTATCTTTCTCTGATATATCACATAATCCTGATTAGTTCATCACCAGGTTTGCATTTTTGATAACTGTTTGCATAAACACTTATCAAAAATGCTGAAAATGCTGAAAATGCTGAAAATGCTGAAAAATCCGAACACACATGTTAGAGACTTTTCATATACTGTGCTGTATACACATATTATACGGTGGATAATATTGTGAGTTAAGTATCAAGATAATATTGTATCGTGGAGTCTCCGGTGATTCCCACCTCTGCTAGCCACCGGAAGTGGTATAATTAACATCTCATAAATTACTTCTTAAAACATATCACTTCTATCTTTGCTGTGCTGTGGTCTCAAAATTTTATAAAAAAATTTCGAAATGAAATGATTATTTTACTATTTTGTCTTTGCAGTTGTTGTTCCTATTTTTCTTTGTTTAAGTGGCAGCAATCATTTCACTCTCAAAAGATATATCACTTACTACTGTACTCAAATTGTATATAATAGCTCTAATTTCCTTAACTGGCTCAAATAAGAATCTATTTATTTTTGACTCAGACACAGAAAATGTAAACTGTAATAGAAGGAAAAACAATTAGTGGATGCCCTATCAGAGCAGTCAAGAACAATCTGGTGCTTTAAAGACCAAGATGTGCTGAGGCTTGTCTGAATCTTTCCTGTCTGTTCCGCTCAAGCTAATTAAAATCACATGTGGGCAAAAGGGGGATGGATGGCATAGTGTTCAATGGTAATTGAAATCTTAACTTGAGTTGGCAATTATTTTCAAAATGTGAGCAATATAAGAGTTTGATGTTTCTTTGGAATTAAAACAGTCTCAAAACAACCAAGAATATCCCTGTGACTAGCTTAGAAGTAGTATTTCATCTGCTTGAATTATAAAAATGGAAAGTTCTTTTAGTTCTGACTAATCTTATACTACCATTCATATTCTAGGTTTGAGTTCAATGAAAGGTCACCATCACATTGGCTGTGAGTTCTTTGTCCCATCAATCCTATTCACACCTGTCACAGAGGGAGTTTCTTCGAAATTTGATCCTCTCCACATGAAACATGCCTGCATTGTGTGAAGCTAATAGCAGTAATGCAGGGATTTCAGCTACTGCATGAATACTGTGGTTGCTTACATAAGAATAGATGGCTGTTTTTTAGGGTTACAGTATGCCATGTTAATTTCTAATGAGCTGGAGCTGACTGTGCTGGTAATAACAAGTGCAATAATGACTACTCAAAAATATCTAAAGCCCGATTAACCTCGGTGTTCACATTGACAATAAACTGGACTTCACTAAACACACAGAAGCCATCTACAGTACAAGAAGGGCCAGAGCCAACTCAGGTCCTTCAGTATCTGCTGGACGATGCTCAGGTTGTTGTATGAGTCTGGTTGCCAGTGCCATCCTCTATGTTGTTGTGAGTTGGGGCAGCAGACTAAGGGTGGTCGACAACAACAGACTCAACAAACTGATTCGCAAGGCCATTAATGTTGTGGGTGTGAAGCCTGACTCTCAGAGAGGAGGATGCTGTCCAAATTGAGGGCAATATTGGACAATCCTTTACACCCGCTCTGCTGCACAGACAAAGGAGCACATTCAGCATCAAACTTATTCTGCCAATATGCACCACAGAACGCCACAGGAAATCATTCTTACCTGTGGCCATCAAACTCTATAACTCCTCACTGTGACCCCTTGACATTTTCATATTGTAAATATTCATATTGTACATACTACATATTGTATACAGTGTTTAACTTAGTGTTATTTATGCTACATATGGCAATTAATACAGACAGGTTTATTTATTTGTTTTTATCATATTTTTTGCCTCTCGAATTTATATCTACTCCCATTCAAATTTAAATTTATTTATATATGACTGAGCATCTGTAACAAAATACAATTTCCCCCCTGGGATTAATAAAGTATTCTGATTCTGATTCTGATTAATAGGTGAATGCCATCAGTCTGAAGTCAACCAGATTTTCTCTTCAGTTACCCAATCACTGTAAATGTTTTTTGCACAGAAATTAGCTACAGACTGTGGCAGTAAGTGCTGTTTCTCATGCTTGATTTAGATAAGCATGGCTGTTTTATATTCCAGAAAACTTGAATCACCCATTAGCTGCGAGCACTGGCCCTGATTGATGGCCCCAGTACACATGTGGATTGGGCTGCCTCAGCAGCAGTGGTAAAAGATTTAAGAGCACCAACCTTCAGGCAGGTTCTTCTCTGCTGATAACCACCGGGGATAGCCTAACGCAGGCTGCCCTTAACTTATCCTGACTAATTTATGCTCCAGCTTGCTCAGGGCACATTTCCAATGCTGGACTTGAGAGCACGATGTAGCCTCTCACAGCTGGCTGAGCAGACTGAAGGAGCTCTGCCAGGACTCCAGAGGCTGCCACTGAGACCTGGACCTGCCATCCTGGGCCAGTACTGCTTATCTCTGAAGAATGAAGTCAAAGGGAGTCACCTTGGGGAGAACAGAGGGAGTGACAGTAGTAATAAAAGCTCTGTCTGATAGTTTCACTTAATGCAGGATCTGTGCTTGATTATTAGTCATCCAAAAAATTGTAGCCCTTAGTGATCTAAAGTGCATATAGCCTACAATTCCACATAATCCAGTTACTACCTCAGAATTGCTCTACTTTTTCCTTAAGACTGATGAAAATATTTATACCATGTTTATGCTTGTACCAAGAAGGCAGCCAAGAAGTGTCACAAAACTCCCTCTAAAGGAAACAAGAAACGCAATATAACATTCTAATTAGCTGCTGTGATCTTGACTCTGTTACCTTCGGACAGATTTGATGTTAAGGTAAATTAACTAGCTCCTGAGGTGTATTCTTATCATGCTCTTCTCATTTATTGTGGGCTTGAATGCTAATAATTAAAATTTTTACACCACATGCAGTGATTAACACTTGCACCAACAAGGAAATAACATATTTAGAGCCATCGCAGACAATTTCTCTTAGAGATCTGATTAAACTATTTGAAGACGTTACTGGACCTTCGTGTGCTATCAACATGACAAACAATATCAATCTTGAAGCAAGGCTTTTGTTGGCAGTAAATCAATACATTGCACCCTTTGGAGAATATTTAGGAATATTCTTCAGTGCGACAGCACAGCAATTATCTCATTGAAAAAGTGGTTTCGGTGTATATAGGGCGAGGCATTGATTTTAGTCTCACACTGTGAACAGGCTTACTTCGTCTCAGCATAAGGTCAAAGGTTGGCAGAGGAAGCTCCCAGATTCATTAGCTAATTAAAGCCAGTTTCCTGAGCAGGAATTTAGGTGTTCAGCTCTCTGCAACACCTTCTTGCTCTGAGACTTCAACATGCTGTGTCTACTGTGCTCTGAGTTCCTTAATGAGGGTGAGACCATGGATTTCTCTTATGAAAGATTCCCCAGCGTCAAAATCGTCCAATTATATGCCCTTGTGGGGGGAAAATATATAAAATCACAAATCAGATCATCGTTAATTAAACCTGAGGGAATCTGATCCAATGCAGTGACTGTAGCTGAAAGTTGTTTGGGCTAGAAGATAATTGGTGTATACAGTACAATGAAGAAAATTTAAGGACCAGTTGAAGAATTTCATATGACAAAATCTTACTCACTGCTTGCTTGATTTCCAAAAGGGTTGGGATACTGTGTAAATATAAATAAAAACAAAATGCAATGATTTTCAAATCTTATAAGCCAATATTTTATTCACAAAAGAACATATCAAATGTTGAAAATCAGATATTTTACTAATTTGTGAAAAAAGTATAAGTCATCTTCAATTTCATGGTAGCAATGCTTCTCAAAAAATGTTGGGACAGGGCCATGTTTACCACTGTGTAGCATCCGCTCTCATTTTAACAATATCTGGGAACCAAATAGACCAAGCACTGGACCTTTGGGAGAAAAATGTTGTCCCATTCTTGTCTGATACTGTATTTTGCATTTCACGATGCACCAAATGGGTAGCATGGTGGTGTGGTAGTTAGTGCTGTCACCTCACAGTAAGAGGGTCCAGGCTTGAATCCATACAGCTGGCCAGCTTGGACCCCCCCTGTGTGGTGTGGATTTTCTCCAGGCACTCTGGCTTTCTCCCACAGTCCAAAGACATGCAAAAGGGTTAGGTTAACTGGCGATTTTTAATTGACTGTAGGTGTGAATGGCTCTCTATCTCTCTGTGTTGGCCCTGCGATGGAGTGGCAACCTGTCCAGGGTGTACACCATCTCTCGCCGCATAACAGCTGGGATAGATTTCATCCCTTCCGCATCCCAGAACTGGAAGAGTGGAAGAAAATTGATAGATTTTGCACCAAACATTTTCAGTGAAAGACCTGGACTAGGTGGGCCAGTCCCACAGCTGGACATGCTGTTGTGCAGGTTTCCAGTACCATAGGTACTAACACACCCCCATACAGTCAGAGATGCAGGCTTCTGAAGCATGATTGTCGCCCTCCTCTTTAGTTTGGAGGATGTGGTATCCATGATTTCTACAAAGAATCTCATTTCAAATTTTCTGACCACAAAACAGTTTTCAGTTTTTCACTTCGCCCCATAGAAGACGGTGTCATTTCTGGATCACGGTCACATATGGCTTCTTCTTTGCATGATAGAGCTTTAACCTACATTTGTGCATAGCACGGCCAACTGTGTTCACAGACAATGATTTCTGGAAGTGTTCCTGAGCTCATGCAGTGATTTCTATGACAGAATCATGCCTGTTTTGCAATGCAGTACTGCCTGAGGGCCCAAAGATCTCCAACATCCAATACTGGTTTTTGCCTGTCTACCTTGCACACAGAGATGTGACAGGGATGTAAAATGTCTCACTTTCAACATTTGCTGTTATTTCTATCCTTTTTCTGAATAAAATATTAGTTTTATAGATTTGCAAATCACTGCATTGTGTTTTATTGAGGTTTTACACTGCATTACAGCCTTTTTATAATTGTGGTTGAAGCATTTGATTTGTGAGGTATCTTTAAGAAATTCACATCACAATGAAGCATGTTGTTAAGATATAATTCAAACTTTTCCTGATCAGTATCAGCCATTATGAAGAAAAATGTCCTTGAGATTTGAGAACGAAGAGCAACAGTAAGGGGGGGCACTAGACCTTAGCTTGGAGACTTAAGAGAGCTGGGTGACTCCAAGGCATCCTGTGTGTGTGGTTGTGTAGCTGCATATGTATACGAGGCACAGGTGTTGAAATGTGCCATGCATACTCAGCAATTTTTACAGATATATCAAATGTAGAGGTAGATGAACTTACTGTACCACATAACAATTATGGGCTATTATGTCCACCTCTCTTTTTATAAATTATATAATTAGTCAGAGAATTGGTGTATGTGATTTCACTTTGACACTCTGTCATTAGCTTTGAACCTGCCAGTAAAACTCAGCCCCCAGGAGACTGTTAATTAGTGGAGATGCATTTAATAGCCCTAGTAATGAGTACATACATCATTATCAGTATTATTTCCTATAGTTACTGCACATTAATCAATTCCATTGTTATTTGCTTTATGTAGAGCATTTCATGAATGCAATGTTCTCCTAACAGTCACAGCTGATGTACCTGAAAACATGTTCCAAAAGTAAAAAAAAAATGGTATTGCAAAGAATATTAAATCAAATTGAACTGCAAATGAAAGTGTAACTTTAATGCAGTTTTAAGATATTTTAGCATTATTATTTTAAATTCTACCTTAGAATAAATATAGCATATGTACAAGCCTTTCACATACGCTTCTTGAATACTAGCAGAAAAGCATTGACATTTAAAGATCTGCAGTAAAATGTCAAATAAGAAATGACACTGAATGCTGGCCTTGTAAAGTAACAGGTCAAGTAAAGCTTCCAGCTTAATAGTTTCCATCTTAATGGAAAAAGCAAGCACCTTTGACATTTCAACCCAAGCCATCATAACGTGCTCTTTGCTGGCCTCTGAAATTATCGGTTATCGCTTACTATTATTATTTGTCCTTCTAGACTGCTTATATTCAGCTATACAGTTGCATTTAAAAGAGAAGCCGGGGGCACAAAAAGATGACACCAAGAGAACAGTGTTGACACAGCGACTGTGTGTCTGCTGATGCTACATTACAGAGGTGTCACTGACTCAACAGAGCAGTGACTTTGCTGAGATAAAGAGAAAGGTGGTGACTGACAACATGTCTTCACAAACAACACTGTCACCAAATCCAAAGGCAGTTGTCAGTTTAATGACTACTGTGTGCAAGCATCTGAACTTGTTTCACCAGTCATGTTCTGACCTTATAACACAAAGGGTTTAACCAGTGATTTTCAAACTTTTTTCAAGACATGAACCCTTAATGACATATTTTTCTGCCAAGTGACCCTGACAGCACAGAACATTTTTTGGAGGAAAAAATCCAGTCATGTGAAAAATAAAGTTTTTACAAGATTCCATGCAGTCATGTGAAAAGCTAAGTACACCCCATGATTTAGTCGCGTATAAAATCACTTTACCAGCAATAACTTGAAGCAGTTGATTTTTGCATGACTTTGTCAGTTTCTCAAGTCATTGTGGAGGAATTTTGGCTGACTCTCGACAGCGCTTTAGTTCATTGAGGTTTGTGAGCATTCATGTACTCACAGCTCTCTTAAGGTCCCTACGCAGCATTTCAATTGGGTAGAACTCTGGACTTTGTCTATCTGCAGTGTATTTGCTGCTTTTGCTTAGGATCATTGTCCTGTTGTATGACCCAAGTTGGGCCAAGCTTTAGCTGTCAGACAGATGGCCTCACATTTGGCTCTAATATAGTTTGGTATGCAGAGGAGTTCCTGGTTGACTCAGTGACTGCAAGGTACCCAGGTCCTGTGACTGCAAGAAAAAGCCCTCCGCCACCATGCCTGACAGTGGATATGAAGTGCTTGTGCTTATATGGTGTGTTTGGTTTTCACCAAATGTGGCACCGTGCATTATGACCAGATGTCCCCACTTTTGTCACCTCTGTCCAAAGAACACTGCTCCAGAAGTTGTATGGTTTGTTCAGATAACAATTTGCAAATCGAAGCTATCATTTTCTTTTCAGAGAAAAGACGCTTTCTCCTGGCAACCCCAAGCCATGCTTGTTCAGTCTTCATCTAATTGTACAGTCTACATGACTGTACAATTCAACATTTTAACATTTAACATGCTAACTCAGGCCCATTTTTCTGAGCATTGCATGGTCTGACCTCGGGGTGAATTTGCTGGGATGTCCACTCCTGGAAAGATTGTGGTATTGTGTTAACTTATGCAGCTACAATGTTATCTTAGTACCACTGCCTGATGATAAAAAGTGTTTTACTATATTATAGATTTAAACATTTAAAAAGTAGAATTTCAGTGTTTTCCAGTTGCATGTTTGTTTTGTATCCTATTATATACACTCATGTGAAAAAGACACTTTTCACAGGATCCTGTACACTCCTGTGAAAAATTAAGTATACCCCTACTGCTTCCATGAGAATTAGGAGGGTAAGTACCAGCCAGGTGCTGTTAATCAAATGCACTTGATTGGCTGATCGTCAGCCCATGTGAGCACCTCTGTAAAAGTGGAAATGTAGGCAGTTTGCTGGTCTCCAGCATTCAGGTGTGCAACTGATTATTTCTGGTCGGCTGCACTTAAAATTCAGTGAGAAATATAGGTCACTGAGGTGCTTTGTGATTCTCTGTGGCAGTAATCACCTATCCAGGTACAGTCTGCTGCTATGCTTTGATCATAGTCAGTGTAGAAAATGACCACTACTGCTTTTTTTGTTTCAAACATTTTTTTTTAAATATCTCTAATTATACATCTGAAAGTGGCTTTCTGCTCACAGTCTGCAGGATTGTGTTTGCTTTTCTACTTCTGTGAGGTTTAACAGCAAGCTAACACCGGACATTGTTATCAATATTATCATGCATTTTCTTATTAAAGTTATAATTTTGTTGAAATATTTTAGGAGTTATGCATGTTATAATATATGCAGTTAAAAAAACTACAGGGACGTTTGAATCACACAGATCTTGAGGAATGAAATATGCAAGTTGACAATCTTTACTGACATACATTATGAGAATGAATCACATCAGAAAGGGAAACAAAAACTCTTTGGTGGTCATTCCCCCTGCTCCAAACAGCCCATTCCAGGTGTTATTTTTTTAATCCTTTATTTTAATTTGAAAAGAGAGGTTTAGAGCTCCCAGCTGGTTTTATTCCAAACATCTTAGAACTTAGAACCATTCCAATCTTTTTTTGGTTGGCAATATAGGTTGTCATCACTACCCCTGCAGTGCTTTATCCCAAAAGCTACTAGTATGCCAGTTTGAGAAACATTGTGCTAGAATGCACAGCTTACAATGGTGTTTTGAGCAAAACAACAATGCCAGCATGCTCACAACTGACAGCAACACTGTTGGGAAAAAAAGATCAACTTTTCATGAAACTATCTCATTCACTTGCTTATAAATTAGGTGAGAAAACTGTTAACTTCTGTGCCAAATCACTTGGCTTAGCCCAAAGACCAAAAAGAGTTCCCCATAGAGCTCCAACATTTTGTTTTTTACTTCAGTCTTTGCACAGCTTTAAAAAGAGATATATCAAGTGCTAATTAGAGCAATGGTAGATAGACTTTGTTACATTCACACAGAGCTAGGTTAGCAGTTTTCTCTTGTTTACTACGTCTGTGCCAAGTTAATTGGTTGCTTGCTGTGGCCTTGCATTTACTGGACAGGCATAACAATACAAACAATCAGTCTGCCACCAGCCTTAGCCTCTGCGAGAAACCACGTTTATCAAAATAGCAAACGGCCCCATTTAAATTTCCTATATTTGCAAATTTTGCTGTTGTAAAGCAAGCCAAAGCATTTCCCAATTTTCACTGCAAGTTGTTTGAAGTGGTGCTGTACATTATGCACATGCTGTACATTTGGAGTAGCTCTGCAATTCCTATTGATTTCTTTTAAGTTCTGAAACATGAGAGGTGAGTCATTTTTGCAGTGCCATTTTGTGCCCCAATGACACAGACAAATGCTTACACAGTTACATACATAGCCTGTTTGGTGACACATCTAGCATGACTTTCTTCCCCTTTAACGGTGATCAATAGCCTGTAGCATGAAGGAAACCCTTCTGTATCTGTCACTGGACTGAACCCCAGGACTGTGATGAGGGGGAGGCTGAAGAATAGCTGAGGTCAGCCGGCCTAGTATCTACTATATAATGAGCCCCCTTGGGGCTGCCACATTATATGTGGAAATGGTTCCAATTAGGCCATCCAGCTGTAAAGCCTCCAGGATGAGAGGGATGGACAATAATAAAGTTAGAGGGGAGTATATGGATGAGATTTAGCTACAATCAGGTGTTATCTGACCGATAATCAGTCGCTGTGTGTCTGCATTTCACTATTAATGAAATGAATTAAAGATTTTTTTCCCCACACCAAATCATTCTAGGTTAAAGACCCATATTGCTGTACAATTGAATAATGCTGAAGGATTAATGTGTCTGCTAAAGTTTGACTGACTTCCTTAGCCCTCTGACCTTTAAATAAAACAGTTAAGACTGTTCACTTAACACCATCACTCATCTCACAGTAATCATGTAATAATGCCAAATGTTCACGTGCTTCTTCATAGTTGCGAGTGTTTTTGAAAGATTTTCCATTTCAGCAAACTATCAAAGAGGCTTTAATTTTCTAACTGTGTATGTTCTCATTATTTTTCTGCGTAGTTTCATTTCCACTTCACACACGTTATCAGTCCTTGTCACAAAATGTCTTAACATTAATTTCCTTGCGCGGATGAAAATGTGATAATCATTCGAGGAACAAAACAGCATTTTAACAAACACTATCACACCCACTTTGGAGAATTTGAAGTATATAGAGCAGTAATGTGATTCTGAGTAGGATGTACTTTCTTTGCCTATCTCATTCTCAGTATCCCATGAGCATGTAGGTGCCAGTGGGCAAAGAAATGACCCTCCCTCTAGTGGTGCTGCATTATGAAACAACAGCTAGTTGAGGGTTGGACAGGATTTTCATTGGTTCACTATTGATTAGCCTCTTTTTCCAAAATCTATACGTATAGATTTTGATGCGGCTCTCAGTCAAAGCAGAACAGAGAACTCAATGACCACTCAAACATGCAGCACAACCCTACATTCTGACACTGATGAAGCCGCTTCTCCCACTTCCTCAAACTGCTTTTGTTCAGTGTGTGTGCTTGTCTGTGTCTTAAAAACACCTTAAACACTCCACAAAATACTGCGTGTTTGTTTTTTCATGCTTGGTAAGCTCAGAACATTTAAATGTCGCTGTTCATTATCAACCTCACTGCCTTGAATGCGTTCTGCAACAAAGTCAAAGTACAACTATTAATCTTCATACCCATTTGTTTGTTTCTTTGCCTGTGCATCCAAACACAATCTGCAGTGTCTGAAATACAAATGTGATGAAAGTGGGGAAACAAAATAATGCATATCAGTATTGATTTCCAGATTTTAAAAAAAAAATGACAGCAATTTATTCCAACAGGCGGACAATACCATTACAGAGGGAAAAAGATGTAACTGTTCAGCACAGGAGCTTCATACATCAGACACAGATTTTCCATGAATTCTGGGAAAATAAAGACTGCTCAAACTAGGACCATAGGTGACCACTCTACTGTGTAATATCGTATAGGTCAGCTTTCATATCAATTAAAAAATTTTTTTGATTTCTTTAAGATTTTGTACTGTAAAAATCCACTGACAAGTGTAATAATAAAAAAAAAAACTTTTTTACAGTCTTGTCACTTTGCAGTCTGACAGCAGAAAGATGTTGCAGCTTCCTTAAGTGGCAGTGTGCAGCACTTTCTGCTAACTCACCAGTCAGGACTATGATAGTTAAGGCGAAACAACTAACAATGTCTTCAATTCTGTAAATTTCCAGCAGGTTACTGCACTTTCTAACAGCGCTCTCCCTTATTATTGCTTGCTCTCGTACACTGTTAAAATACTGCAAAATGTGAGCTATGTTTGCTCTTTTCATGTGGTGCCACCTGAAAAGAGCAAACATATCACTGAGAGTAACTCTAAAACAGTTGCTCTTTGCTTTTGCGAAGTCATCTATCTAAATTAAGCCATTATTAATATAACACCTAGATCTAAAATGTAGTTTAAATTAGTTTTATTTAACATACTTAACAAAATCATAGCTGGATAGTGTTCACACTGTATGGACCACTTTGGTAACTAGTAACAACGTGGTTGGCCATTTAGCTACAGTAGGACTGGGTTCTTATCTGTAAAATGCATTCTTGCACTTTGGCTTTTTCACAGTTTTTTTGGGGGGGATCTGATTTTCCATTTTCCAGGTGTTCTAAAAACACTTGCTTTTGTTTATCTACAGAAATCTGTTCCCTGAATGAAACTGACTGTCCTTCTGAAAATAACAGCATATGCAGTTTAAACTGCACCGTGCCTCTTTTAGATAAGATAAATGAAGTCAAAGTTGTGCCACCACTTCTTCCTCTCAGTTCACTGACTGGTCCAACTTTCCCCAGCCAGTTTCAGCATTTCACTGCACTAAGCAGCGCAGACAGTGGCCATATGTTAGGTTTGAAACCAGAGCAAAAAGACTGCTTTGGAAGGGTTTTTTTGGGGGCTGTAAAGCTCCAGAGTGAGACAGCATTACTGTATTCCTTTTTGCCTCCCAACTGAGACTGCTGCGCTATTAAGTTGTGGTAGTTAGGCTGGCCACTCACTGTCTAATAACAGACCACACACTGATGTGGTCTGATGGGCTTTGGGGTGATTTAAGTTCTTTATAAACCTTCACGATCTCCACGTTGGTGCAAGTCGATACACTTATATTTGTGCCTGCCACAGATGGCTGCATGTTGTTTATATGTGTGTGGGTTTCATCAGACAGCTCAATACCAACTTTCACAATTCCCCAAGACCTTGCTGAGTCTTGGAGCAGTTCTAGTTATCTAATCTTGCAGGAGCTCACTGTGTGCAGGTACCATATAGTGCTGCATTCAGCTGGCTTTCTGGATGAATCCAAAAATGTTATTTGGGTCATGTCGCTTTAGGTGAAATGGAGTTGTTCACATGCTGAACTGTCATTGATCTGCTGCACCATTTAAATCTGTTTTTGTGGACATACATATACAGTTCTTGATATGGCACTCCGTCTGCATGCATTGTGCATTCATTACAATAACTGCTGCACATCTCTTCTTTGACTGGTTTGCACTTAAAAATTAGGTTACTGTGGACTGAATAATTCACTTGTTAGGAGGGTAACAATAGGATACATTTCTCATGATAACAGTGAAATTGCAAACAGTTGCATCATGGCACAACATTTTTCACTCCTTTTAACCTTACAACACAACATCATCTACGTCTGAGAAATATGTTCTGTGTACATGTACTCTACATTTTGCATCCCTATTCAGAAATGCTGCAAGCTGCTGCTGCACACAGTACTTTCAGCGGCTCTTAAAATATCACATTTTTATATGTTTGCACATATTTTATGTTTGCATGTCATTTTTTTCTGAAGTCAAAAAGTAGGTGATTCACAGGTTACTCTTTGTCTAAAAACCACAGAGAAATGGCTGCGATCAACTAAAAGCACAAAAACTCATTGACAAAGCATTTTCATAGGAGCTGCTTTCTCAACACAATTTTTTAGGTCAGTCATTTGTATGCTTGCTTGGTTTGTAAGAATTAGCACTACAAAAAATTGCCAGGGGCGCTAATGTAATTGTAGAACAGGGTGGGATAACCAAGTAAATATTGATGCATTTAAGAGCTTCCTAAAACCACCAAATACGTGTTATTATCTTTAAAGTGCCATTTCCCTTGCGTGTAAGTAATCACACACAATGATAGTGTGTCATGCTTGGAATTGCATCATTAATCTGAGAATGATTCAGCAGCTAATGCCCTAAATTGAATTGAGAAAATGCAAACTGCAGAATTTCTGCTTAGTGTCATTACAGAACAAAGAGCTTGTGCCACAAAGGGCAGAAGAAATGCTGCAAAGAGCTTACAGTAGATTTAAAGCAACAATGATGAGCAAAGCCTTCCCTGTATTAAGAGTAACAAGCTCACCCTGCCTAATCAGACTGAAATCTAGGCAGGAAATTCAAGGATTGCCTGCTTTGCAGGCTTAAGTAGAAAATACAATGGATTGTTTTTTTCCCCTTTTTTTTTAAAAGGCGCATTCTCACTTAATAATTTATGTTCCAATTTCTTGTTGTACAAAAAAACCACTCGGTCTCTAGCGTGTTTATCATCCAGGGCAAGGGAGAGGCACAGTACACTAGAATAGAATAGCAAAAGCACTTGCTGTTAATAACAATGCCTGGAGATGGAATATACAAAATGATCGCCTATTCAAAATAAGTTCTGCAGCCTTATGTCAGCATACACAGACACTGGTATTGTCAACCTCTGTTCAGATTAGTCTGAATGCTTAGGCTGTGATAAAGACCAAGGCAGATTAAGACAATTGTATTGCAGGTTGTGTTACCTATGATTGATGACTAAAGGGTTCATTACCCCTGTCCCTATAAGCCACTATTACACTGCTAGATGAGCTCCAAAAACACATGAGCAGGTACTCTAATGCTGCATGCTGAGGCTGTAATTGTATAGCAACGACTGTTGAGTAGCAGTATAAAGCATCATCAGCCTTACATTATATCTATGCACACTGTACAGTTAGGTCTGTATGTTTTGGGAGAATTACACTTTTTTGTTGTAATTGTTCCTCTATACACCAACACAGTGGATTTTAAATCAAACAGTCAAAATAAGATTGAATGAAGGGGTCCAACAAAAGAACTGCATTAACTGTTAAGGAATTACAGCTGTTTTTATACACAGTCCCTCATTTTCAGATGCACAAAAATAATGGCACAAACTAACATAATTTTAATACATTGAATTGAACTTGATAAGGATTGTTTTTAATACTTGGGTGAAAATCCCTTGCTGGCAATGACTGCCTGAAGACTAGAATCCATAGACATCACCAAATGCTGTGTTTCCTTCCTTGAGATGCACTTCTAGGCATTTACTGCAGCTGCTTTCACTTGCTGCATTTGTTTGTGTGTCTCTCTGCCCTCAGTTTTGACTTTGTAACTGTAAAGTTGCTCTACTGGGTAGAGATCAGGTGACTAACTTGGCCATTGAAGAATATCCCATTCCTTTGCCTTAAAAAACTCTTGAGTTGCTTTTGCAATTTGCTTTCAATTTGCAATCAATATCCATTTTGCACTGTAAAGCACATTCCAGTCCTTTTTGCAGCATTTGGCTGAGTCTGAGCAGAAAGTATAGCTCTGTACACTTCAGAATTCCTATTGCTACTTCTATCAGCAGTTACAGTACATCATCATTTAACACTACTGACTGGGTTCCTTTCACAGCCATACATACCCATGCCATTGCACTGTCTTCACCATCTTTGACAGATGATGTGGTATGTTTCAGCTCATAAGCTTTGCCTTTACTTCTCTATACTTTTCTCTTCACATCATGCTAGTACAAGTTCATTTTAGTTTCAGAGGAGATCTTTTTCCTGCACTGGCCCCTTTTAAACGTTCTCTCGCAAAATCTAATCTGGTCTTCCTCTTCGTGAGTGTAACCACTGGTTTGCACCTTGTTGTAATCCCTCTATATTTACACCCATGGAGATATCTCTTGATTGTAAACTTTGGCAGTAATACATCTACCTACCTCCTTGGGAGTGTTCTAGACTTGGCTAGATGTTGTGAAGAGGTTTTTCCTAACCAAGGAACGAATTATGTGATTGTCCACTTTAATTGCCATCCTTGGTCTTCCTGGCCCTTTGGTGATGTTGAGATTGTTGGTTTGACCACATCTAAAGTTTCTGCTATGTCTCTGATAGGTTTATTTTGGTGTTTTAGTCTAATAATGACCTTTCTTACTTGCATTAACATCTTGACATCTCTTTGGACCTAATACTGAGAGTTTCAGTCAACAGGTACAGTACTAAATTCAACACTTTGAATCAACTCTAGATCTGGTTAGTCATTAACTGAATAGGCCTCATCTAGCCATGAAACTGTTTGTGTAATTTTTCACGTTACTTTTGAGCCTCTGAAAATGGGGGCCTATGCATAAAAACAGCTGTAATTCCTGAACAATTAATGTAATGCTTTTGTCATACTCTTGAATTAAAGCGGAAAGTTTGGATTTTTATTACATTTTGGCTCTTAGATTTAAAATCCACTTTGGTGTTGCACAGATGAAAAATCAAAAATGTGTGATTGTCCAAAAACTTTCAACTGAAATGTATAGAAAAAGCATTCAAAATTCCATATATCCATTTTCCTGCACATATTCAATTCAGGGTTGTGGGGTAGCTGGAGCCAGTCCCAGCTGTCGTTGGATAAGAGGCAGAGCCCACCCTGGACAGGTTGTCAGTCTATTGCTTGCAATTATATAGAGCTACCACAGACTGGTGACTATCTGCATATACACTACTCACAAAAAGTTAAGGATATTTGGATTTTGAGTGAAATTTATGGAAAATGTAAAAAGTTCAAGTTACAGTAATATTATATCATGAAAGTAGGGTAAGTAGAGGCATGCAATGGAGATTTCTTCATCTCACACAGTTTATTGAAACAAAAGCCAACAACAGTGGTAGGTATACCACAACAAAAATAATTTGTCATGTGCCCTTGACCATCAGTTACAGCTTGACTTCTGTGACTCTTCCAGTCTCTCTGTATCTTTGTTGCAACCTGCTGATGACACTCTGTGACACTCAGCTCAGTGTCCACTTCCCTCAGAGAACATCATGTTTGAAGCCTTGCAATGGTGAGGTACTGCTGACCAGTTGTTAGGTGTCGTCTTGGTCTCATGATGTCAAAATGTGAACAGCATGATGACTGCTTAAATACCAATTCTAATAGAACAGGAAAATGTATTGGCCGATTCATGGATCAAACAACAGTTGAGAATTTTGCCGTTAAGCACATTGTTAGAGAACAGCAAGTTATGCAAAAAGTGCTGAAACACTGAACAGCTGGACATGTGCATTCAAAAGTGTAGGGAAGGTCAAATT
>VUQH01054397.1:20344-42286 GCA_015106775.1 Etroplus canarensis | reverse complement strand
TTGGCACAGTTTTTACGCCGGATGCCCTTCCTGACGCAACCCTCACCATTTACCCGGGCTTGGGACCGGCACTAGGACTACACTGGCTTGTGGGCCCCGTGGCTGGTTTAAAACGTTTAAATACATATGCATGTAAATATTTTACTTAGCTGCAAATGAGATGTTATCATCATATCATTTGGTAAACTTAGGGTAATCAATTAATTTGTGAAATATATCCATACGAGGAGTATTTTCAACTTGTTTGTGGAGTCCAAATTAAAACTGACACATTCTTAAGCTAACCACATAATGACAGCAGCTGGGTAATAATAAAACATCTTAAAGAAAATGAAAATGTAATGAATCTAGCTGTAAGTCTAATAGATGATTCTGATCCAAAAATACAATATTAGTTGTAGTGTCTCTTGTAATTAGGAATGTTAGTTTTGTCCTTTTCTCAGTTCATATCTATTGAATTAAATAATTTTAGGGAGGAAACACTAAAGATGACTATCATCTTTACGGGTTTTTTTGCTTTGTTATATCTGAGCCTTTTCTGGATAAAATTGTAGTTCTGTTGTTTTTTTAACCGTTAAAGAAACCTTGATTAAACTGATCTGAAGCATCATATGGCCACACAGACAGTGTATGTGGTGTAAATGTTCTTTTACTTTTTGTTCTATTTTGATTTTTATCTGTACATCTGTTGGTAATTTCGCTTAGTTTTTTCTCTTGAATTCCAAAATGTATGATTTACATTAAATATAAATTGATGGCATTTTATTTATCTTTTGTTTGTTTTTTCATCTTTTATTTTACTATTTATTTATTTTGTATTTGACTCCATCTGATTTTAGTGTATGGACACGACAAAGAGCCGCCTTCTGTTTTTGTGTCATTTAGTTTTTCTTTTTATTGTTCTTTTTTTTCCTCCAGTGCCTCCTGAAAAGCCCGTCAATTTAACCTGCTGGTCCCGAAACACGAAGGACTTGAGCTGCAGTTGGAGCCTGGGTGGGCAGGGTGAGACCCACATCCCGACCAAATACGCCCTCAAGTACAAATTGAGGTGAGCGCCTCCAGACCTCCTGCCGCAACTCACAGATGATCACCTCATCCAACAGCCCTCAGGTAGACTGTATGTGACGCATATCTGCAGCACGTGGTTCACTCAGAGGCTGCAGGATGCTGTCTTGGTCATGTAAAAACTACTAGAAATACTCCATTTACCTTTGCAGTAGCAAATGTCCAATGTTTTTGTTGTATTTGTGCTCAGGTGGCACGGGAAAGGGAGGGAGTGTGAAAATTACAGCACAGGAAAGCAGCATTACTCCTGCTACATCCCCCACAACATCGCCCTCTTCACCCCATATGAGATTTGGGTGGAAGCAACCAATCAGCTGGGTTCAGCTACCTCTAACATAACTACTTTGGACATCCTTGATGTAGGTAAGTGAGAGAAGTTTGTCTGAAGTTATACATTCATATTTTTTACTTCTGGAAGTTGATTAATGTAGTGATTTAGTTTCCTCTTCATTTTTCATTAAATTTTTCCTTTGTTATTCTCCTCTTGTTTTATGTTTGTCTGCAGATCTCCTGCTTATTGCTTTCACACTTCTCTGGGGGAGAGGGGATTTGTTTTTCTGTTTCACTTTGTCATACCAGCATTATGAGCTCAGGCTGAGACTCTTTTAGATAAACTGTCTTGTTGTAAAAGTTAACCAAAGCAGATGCTTCTTAGGTAATTGCTTCACAAGTTTCTGGTATTTAAGTTATGAGGTGTAGGAGATCTACTATGTGGACAGAAGTGTTGTATGACCTGCTGGAGCTTTTATGTCCTCATGATTCAAAATCAAAGGCATTAATGTGGAGTTGGTCCCCTGTTTCCAGTTATAACAACTTCCACTCTTCTGGGAACTGGGAATGCTTTCTATAAGATTTTGTAGTGTGTCTGTGGGATTTTTGCCCATTCATTCAGAAATGTATTTATGATGTCAGACACTAATGTTGGTTGAGAGGGCTTGGTTTGCAATCTCCATTCTAGTTCATCACAAAGGTGTTTGATGGGGTTGAGGCCGTGACTCTGTGTGGGCCACTCAAGTTCTTCCCCACCAAACTCATCCAACCATGCCTTTATGGAGCTCATTTGGTACACTGATGGAGCAGAAAATGGCCTTCCCCAAACTGTTTCTAGAAAGTTTAAAGCACAGAATTGTCCAAAATGTGTTGGTAAGCTAAAGCATTAAGATTCCCTTAAGGGGCACAAGCCAACCCCAGAAAAACAACCCCATAGCAATATATCTCCTCCACCAAACCTTACAGTGTGCACAATGCAGTCAGGAGGGAAACATTGTCCTAGCATTCACCAAACCCAGACTCGTCCATCCGACTGCCAGAAAAGAAGTGTGATTCGTCACTCCACAGAATGCATTTCCACTACTGCAGAGTCCAGTGGTGCTGTATTTTACACCACCCCATTTCATACTTGGCATTGTGCTTGGTAACGTAAGACTTTCATACAAATTCTCAGCAATGAAAACCCATGCCATGAAGCTCACAGTTTTGTGCTGATGTTAATGCCAGAGGAAGCTTCGATCTCAGTTGTGGAGTCAGCAGAGCGTTGGTGACTTTTAGACACTATGCTCCTCAGCACTTGGCGACCCCGTTCTGTAACTTTACATTGTCTGCCACTTTGTAGCGGAGTTGCTGTGGTTCCTAAACACTCCCACTTTGCAATAATATTCTTACAGTTTATTGTGGAATATCTAGGAGGGAAGAAATTTTCAAGAACTGACTTGTTGCAGTGGTGGCTTCTTATTCTGTTCATATAGTGTATTTGTTACAATTAGTCCAGTTTTCATTGGCTATCAAAGACCGCCAGTAAATGTCGCATTTTTTAAGCTGTGTTTGTTATTTATAACTGGGTTTCCTCTGTCTGTATTAATCCTCATTACACACTGAAACAGAACAGAAAGCATGGAGGCTGTGAGTGGGTTTGAGGCGAAGGAGTAGTGATGCCACAGTAACAGTAACAACAACCTCTGCTGGCTTAATGTTTCTCTTTGTCTTGAGCTGAACAAATAAAGTACGTCAGCTAACAAATGGCGTCACACACCGACAGTGAAGGCAGCGAAGGATGTTGCAAGCAGGAGCTTACAAATGGGAAGCTTTTTTACAAGACATTTTAAAGGTTCTTTCTCGTGCTGCCATCCTCTTTATCTTCAACTTTCTCTCCTTCAAAGCACTTGAACTGCTTTGTTGGGGTAACTAAATGTTTTCTTTAATGCTGCCTGAAAGAACAACTTGCTCCCACAGGAGGTACAAACTGACCTCCCGTAAACCAAAGTCCACACAGCAACAGGACAATACCAAAACAACTTCTGTCTGTTTTTTCTATATATTAAAATGAACTGCTTAAGTGTTGTATCTGACAGTTATTGAAATCGAAAGTAAGGAAACTATATATATATGGAATGAGCATGTTCATAGGGGACGGACAACAGCAAGTACTTTTCAAACAAGATGGCACCACTTTGAAATTGTCCTTATCACACAAGTTATGATAGCTGACTCGTTAAAAAAACCCTCAATATTATGTAAATGGACTCCAGCAGGAATGGCTGTTTTCATTCCATCCAGCCAGTTATTTTCTTCCAATTATCCAGTTGAGGGTCGTGGGGGACCCTGAATTGGATGGAGCCTTTCCCAGGGTTGGGTACACCCTGGGCAGGTTGCCACTCCATCACAGGGCTAACACAAAGATGGACGACCATTCATACTTACATTCACACCTACGGTCAGTTTAACCTAACCCCTTTGCACGTCTTTTGACTGTGGGAGTTAGCTGGAGTACCCTGAGAGACCCCATACAATCATAGGGAGAGCATGCAAACAGAACACTAATGCAGTGTTTAAATTTGTAGGAGGCTTTATTGATGAAAGTACTGTCAAATCAGCTGTTTAAACTTCTGTTTACAGCAAGCAGCCAGTCAGAAGAAGGATGGCTTAAAAGGGAAGCTTGCCTCAAAGGGAAATGTGCTAAAACTGTATGTTTCAGACAAAAGATGAACTGAGGGGCTGCACCACGCCCTAGCATCAGATGAAGAAGGAATTATTTTGAACACAAACCTCCTGTAATGGAGTCCAACAATATGAATGTTTTGCTGGAGAATAGTAGGTCCCCATTAATTATTTGCATTGTCCTTTTTTGACAGATTACAAGTGTTTATTTGGTGTATTTGTCAAAGTGATTCCAATGAAAGCCTCAGAACTTGCTTTGATCATGTGGTAAAGCAGACAAAATATAAATATTTTACTGACACATGTGTCCTTGTATTTTAAAGTGCTACCAGTCAAAATCAAAGAAGGTGGCAAAGATATTCCCACCTTTAGCACATAATGTGGCTCAAGCATCTAAAATGTTGGGAGTCTACACTTCCAATAATGTAGTTTACTCTTCTTGCGTGCTATACAAAGTATGCCCACATTTGTCAAACTGCACTTTGTAATGCAGGATTTCTGTTAAGTCGACTTAATCCTGATGTCATCATCATGATCTCCACATCATAAAATTAGTGGAGAGCCAATAACTGATGACTAAAAAGAAAAATTAACTGGAATAATATAAAACTGTGTAAAGAACCCTTAACCCCCCTCACATACCAGTCAGTCAGATTACAAAATTCTCTTTTGCATGTTTTTAGTAATGCGGTTGTATTGACTGTAAACAGTTTGGTATTTATTTTCTCATGTTAGACCTAACTGGCTAACCTCTTTTTTTCATTCAGCATTTTCTTGAAATATAAGTCAGCTTATCAAGATTAATCAGAAAATGATAAAAACAGAACTAAGGTTGATGCTGCCATATTGTCTCACATAGGAGAAACTTGTCTAGAATCAAGAAACTGCTGCAGCATACCAGAAAATACCAGGGATCACGATAAAAATACACACATGAAGTAGGAACACATTTTGTAAGTATAGAACTTACAACCAAAAAAACTGCAGTAGTTCAAGTCTTCCTACTGCATGAAAGAGAGTTAATTATTTAAGAAGCAGCCTCTGTAAGTTCATGACGTCCACAGTGGGTTTCATCTCTTTTTGTCAGTCTGACCTCCTGTATCCTTGCTCTGTTGTAGTTTACATCTGCTGCATATAAACCTTTTAACACTTGTCCTTGTGCACACAGTGACAACAGACCCTCCTGCCAACGTGCAGGTCAGTCGTGTTGGCGATCTTGAGGACCAGCTGACGGTTCGCTGGGCGAGCCCCCCCGAGCTCAAGGACATCCTGTTTCAGGCCAAATACCAGATACGCTACAGACTGGAGGACAGCACTGACTGGAAGGTGGTCCGCACATTCAGACACCCACACACAAGCCTGCAGACAGCCCTACACACACACTTTCTGTGCCTGACACATCCTTGGCTGCTGTGGAAATGTGTGAGCATTTTTCCTGCTGCATCTCAAGCTTCTTGCTTTGCTGAAAACCAGATCTTACTCTTGTATAAAAATCTTGACTACCACTAGCAAAGTGTAGCTTCTAAATGTTGAATCCTGGCTTTGATCCAAAAATGCACAAGCGGTGCTTTAAGAAAATGTTACTCTTTCAAGCTGTCTCCTTGATATTTTCCAATCAAAGCTTCATATTATTTCTCTGTTTTGTATGTTTGACTACTCAATCCTCTACTGAATGAGAAGATTAAGCAAATAATATTTAATGAATTTGAAGTCACCAATATCCAGACTACATTCAGGATTAAAGCATAACAAAATAAGAAAAAGTGACCATAAAAAATCCTTTTAATCTGTGCTACAGACATATTTGTGTTGATCTGCACAAAAGTTTTAGACACTAATACTAAAGTTGAGAAGCTTTCCAAACTGCTGGTATAAATCATTAAGTTTATACAAAAAGCAAAAAATGAAATTGTCTCCTGTGAAGGCAGCAACAGCTCCTCTGGTACAACTGCAGACAGGTAATTTGCAGGTAGAGTTTTCAAGCATGTTGGGGAACTTGGCACACTTCTGTGGATTTAGGCTCTCAGGGTCCTATGTTTCTTCATGTAATCCTAAAGTGACTCTATGATGTTAAGATCAGGGCTCTTTAAATATGCACAGGACTGATCATTTTTGGCTCATCTGGCTAAAGGACTGATGAGCAAATGCCATGGTTAGGCATCCGTCCATCCACCAGTCACAAAAAAGTTGCACTTCATTCTAGAGTAAGGGTCAGATCTGACTGAAACACAATGATCACCTAAATTATGCTCAAGGTCAAAGTTATAATTGTTTTTATGGGTACTTTTCTATTTTCACAAGAAGTTCTACTTCTCCTGGAGTAATGGTCAGATTTTAGTAAAACGTGCACACAATCATCACCTAATAGGTCTTCATCCAAATTGTGGTCAAGCTCACATTTGTTTTACAGGCACTTTTTCAATTTCACAAGAATCGCTACTCCTAAGAGTATTGGTCTGGATTTTAATGTGCATAAAATGAGTGCTTGTGTGTGCCCCCCTGCCATCTATACATAAATGCCATCATTGGGTTTATTTATGGCATGATAATGTCTTAAACTAAGTTAGGGCTGGTCAAGAACTAGAGCCATGGCATGGGTGTGATGATAATACAGTGAAAAACCTGGTTTGCCAGGATGATTAGAATAGCTTCCCATTTTGATGAGTGGAAAATTGATGATTAATTCTCAACATTTCACTGTTCGCTTTGCTACACATATTGCAGACCACTTGTATCCTGTTTGATGGTGATGATCGTGATCTTATTGAACATGATCATGGAGGGAGAATTCCTATTGGCTGACTCCTGCATTAGGAAGGTGTGGTTGGGCCCTGCCCTATAACATTATGCTAACATCAGTAATATAGTCAATGCTATGACATATTTTCATGCTTTTTGCAGCCATGATTACTACTGACCATGTAGTCGTAATACTCCTGAACTCAAACACTTTCATTTATGGCAGCATGGTGGCTCAGGTGGCTGTTGTCTAACAGCAAGAGGGTTCTGGGTTCAAACCCCAGGAAGGGCCCTTCTGTGTGGAGTTTGCATGTTCTTCTCATGCTCACGTAGGTTTCTCCTGCCATTGAAAACCATGCTAGGTTAATGCTGCCTGTCAACCCAGGACACTCTCACAAGGGATCCTTAATCTCAAGAGTTCACTTCCTGGTTAAATAAAGGTTAACAATAATTCCATGGTGAACAAGATTCATTTTTCTTGGATATAAATGTTTGTTTTGTGAGCCTGCTTGACATAGATTTTAATTCTCATTAGTTTGTGCAATATTGTCAGTCAGATTACACAGATTACAATAACCTACAAGTTGTGATGGGTCTTGAGCCACATAATTTATGTTCTGGTTTATCACTCTAGCTCTAAGTTAGGTCATTGTCATGCTGCAGAATGATAGGTGTATCACATGATTCACTGATTATAATGAATCATTAATAAAAAGCTGATCGTTGAATTTGCTAAGAAAAAATGTATGCTACTGTTTTAATTTGAAAACAATTTAAGAGGTTGCAGTGAATATTTGTGTTCAGCTGGTTTCAGGGTGTTTGGTGGCTTTCTGCTTTTTTCTACTAATCAGCTGTCAAAATTGTTTATTTCCTTATGTCCTCCTTTAGGTGGTGGATGATGTTGGTAATCTGACATCATGTCGGCTGGCAGGCCTCCAGCCTGGTACTGTTTATTTTGTCCAGGTGAGGTGCAACCCAGTAGGCATCTTTGGCTCCAGGAAGGCTGGCATCTGGAGTGACTGGAGCCACCCGACTGCTGCCTCTACACCCAGCAGTGGTACGAACTTTACAGATGCATGACTGAAAAGAAAGAAAACTGCATTAAACGGCTTTTCCAAGTGGTTTTGGCAAATGTTTATCACTAAAACTAAAGCCTTTCCTTTTCTAGGCTTTCTCTTTGCCTAAATGGCCTTTAAATGCTTCCCAAACGTCTGTGATGCCCACAAATCTTAACCGTTCTTTCTGTTCTTTCTAATAATCAACCTTTCATTGCCAATTAAAGCCAAAAACAACAATGTCCTTCTTCCTTATTCAACATCCTGAACAAAAAGATCCAAACCGCATGTGACCTGAAACAAACCAAACATCAGTAGGCTAGATACCATGATAAAGATCTCCAAGCAGAGGATTAGAGGGAACTGCAAAAAGCCGGGGGGACATTTGATAGATTTTTGTCATCAGCTTCAAAGATTGATCAAGTTAAAAGCTGGTTGTCTGTCAGCGGCACACACAGGACCTATAAAGCTTGAGTGGAAGCAGGTTTGGGAGCTGGAGGAGTAGATAATTAGTTACATAGGTTATGTGGTATTTACTTCCCAGAGGGAGGAAGTCGTTATTGGGCTCTGTTGTTTGCCATAAAGAATTGATAGCGGCAGAAAACAACAACCCTCCCCGAAATATTGTGTGTCACTTCCATACATTAAATTGAGAAATATGTCAGATGAAACAGGCCCAGTCCACATCATCATTTTTGCAACATTAAGGTATGTATTGATGAAATTTTATGACCTCGTTATGCAGTCAGACTTATTAGATTTAAATGATAGACAGTGCACTTAAAAATCTTTTTTGCAAGTAAAATAAATTTATGATTAAAATAAAAATACAAAGCTTTTGTTTTCTGTTGATCTGGGCTGACGTCAACTGTGGAAGTCATCAACTGGTCACCATGATCGAGACTGGCCAGTGGAGGCACCCGTGAGAATCAGCTCAACAGCATGCAAAACTTTTGGATTAACATTTTAATGACAAAGTTGTTTTACTTACAATAAAACCTTTTTACAAGTGCAGTATGTGTAGTTTTCCTCTAAATTCCGTTTTAATTGTCATTCTAATTAACTGCATGTTAAAGACCTAAAAATAACTTCAAATTGCATGACTTATCATTGATAATCACAGACGAGCCAGGTATGTTTCAGAAAATGCTTTTCTCGAATAATAAAATAACTTTTTAACAGCACCAGAGAAATATGTTTATGTTTAAAAAACAATTTAGGACTAGACTGATATTTAAAAATGCATTTTTAAAACATTTTTATACAGTGTTGAAATCTCGTTGGTTGTGGGAAACATTTCTTACTTTTTTAGGTCGCAGTTGTGCTTTGAACTACAGTACAGTCGTGAAAATGAAAGAACACCCTCTTTCCTTTACATATGAGGACATAAAGAAAACTCATCTCATAGTTAGCACGTCTTAAATTTTAATAAATACACCCTCAGATGAACAGCAATAAACAACAGATTCCACCATGTTATTATTTATTCAACAAGACTGGAGAAAAATGGAGAAACTGAGTGTGGAAAAACGAAGTACACCCTATGATTCAGTAGCTTGTAGAACCACCTTTAGCGATAACCTGAAATAATCACTTTCTGTATGATGTTATCAGTCTCTCACATCATTATGGAGGAATTTTGGCCCACTCTTTACAACGTTGCTTTAATTCATTGAGGTTTGTGTGCTTTCCTTTATGAACAGCTCTATTAATGTCCTGCTGCAGCATTTCAATCGGGTTAAGGTCTGGACTTTGACTGAGCCATTGCAATATCTTGATTCTTTTCCTTTTCAGTCATTCTGTTGGAGACTTGCTTCTGTGCTTGGGATCATTGTCCTGTTGCATGACCCAGCTTTGCCCAGAATTTAGCTGTTGCCCAGATGGCCTAACATTTGATTCTTGAATACTTTTGTATACAAAGGAGTTCATGGCCGACTTAATGGCTGCAAGGTACCCAGGTCCTGTTGTTGCAAAACAAGCCCAGATCATCACTCCTCCACCACCATGCTTGACAGTCTGTGTGGGGTGTTTGTGTTGATATGCTTTGTTTGATTTTCACCAAATGTGGGGCTATGCATTGTGGTGAAACATTTCCACTTTGGTCTCCCCTGTCCAAAGGACATTGTTCCTTAAGCCTTGCATTTTGTTCACATACAACTTTACAGACCTAAGCAGTACTGCCATGTTCTTTTTAGAGAGAAGAGCCTCTCTTGGCAACCCTTCCAAACGAACCATACTTGTCCAGTCTTTTTCTAATTGTACTGTCTTGAACTTCAACATTCAGCATACTAACTGAGGCCTGCAGAATCTGAGATGTAGCCCTTGGGTTTTTTGCAATTTCTGATCTTTGTACAGACTGACCTTATGGTGAATTTGCTGAGGTGTCCATTCCTGGGAAGATTATTAACTGTTTTGAATGCTTTCCACTTGTGACTAATCTTTCTCATCGTAGAATGATGGACTTTAATTTGTCTGAAAATGGTCTTATAACTCCCAGATTGATGGGCTGCAACAGTTGCTTCTCTAAGATCATTGCTGATGTGTTTCATCCTTGGCATTGTGTTAACCCTAGTACTGCAGGACCTCAATATATTGATGTCCCAGATAAGTTTTGTGTACTGCCGGTCGTCTATATATCGATCACTTCCGGTGTTTTTATTCACTGCCGGTCGTCTAGCTGGTCGTATAGCTGGCAGGACAAGGGTTAACACAAGCTTGAATGCTCCAGACCAGCTAACTGCCAAAACTTCTGCTTGTATAGAGGTGATCACTCTAGCTGATGATCAATTAAGTGCATTTGATTAGCAGCCTCTGGCTTCTACTCACCCTCTTAATTCCTATGGAAGCAATAAGAGTGTGCCTAATTTTTCACACACTGCTTCTGCATTTTGGCTCAGTTTTTCTTAAAAAAAAATTTGCAGTGTAATATGTCATGCATTGTTGTTCATCTGAGGGTGTATTTACTTAATTTTAAGACCTGCTAAGGACTAGATGAGTTTTTATTATGTCCTGATATTATATAGTATGTGTCACATACTATTTTAGCTGTTATCATCATACAGTGATATGAATATGAAAATTTTACCATGAAAGACAGTTAAAATATATCTAACTTTTCGCAGATTCAGTTAAAGGGATTCAGCATGATGCATTTTATTAAAAGCGTGGGGGTGGTAGAACACGGCTGGTACAGTGTAAGGAATCGAAGCTTGTAATGTGTGTGCTGTTGTTTTTTAAATGTGGAAAATTATTAAATAAAAACCTCCTTAATGTTTTCCAAGACAATTTTAAAAATCCCAGCAATGTAGAAACATGTCAGTCACACCTGTACTGACACTTGTCCTACTAAGCAGTCAGTGCACAGGTTACAAACACTTGTCCTAACTATAACCTTGATGCTGTTCTTTCATCCTCCCTCTCTCTTCCTTTGCTGTGTCTTCTTTCTTTGTCCCTTCTTCTTCACCCCCTTTCTTTGTCCTCCACACTCCTTTCTTCTCCCAGAGCGGCTGCAGAGTGGCTCATGTGATCTTAAGCCCGATGAGCAGAACTCCACCCTGCGGCGGGAACTTAAGCAGTTCTTCGGCTGGGTCCGCAAGCATGCGTATGGCTGCAGCGGCATGTCGATGAAACTGTACGATCAATGGAGGGTGTGGCTGCAGAAATCACAGAAAACACGCAAGCAGGTAGGTAAACAGAATCTGTCTCTGTTCATTATCTCTATTGTGCTGCCCTCACAAGCACAGACACAACTGAATTTCTGACCCTGCTTTTGTTGTGTCATATGGTCAGCGTCTTTGCAAACCCAGAGAGGAAAGATTTCTCTTGAACTGACTCTGTGAAGTTTCAGTCTGTATTTTATGATCGGGTAAAATGTGCGGTTTAGACTTTACAGGCCCAGAGGTGGAGGCATGAAAGTAGATATGCTCTCAGTCAAGCACTCTGATTTTATTACATATTTAATGAGTGGACTTCTGATCTTCATCTGATAGCCACAACAAAGAGAAATGAACATGTAAATGTAATTAACAGCCTGCTGTAATGCGTTCCTTTTGTGTTTTCTCTCTTGGCGCGAGCGTCCCCTTTCACAAAAATAACTCAGGCCAAATGGCATGCAAAGCCTCAGGCTCTTCTGTGTGTTTATGCAACTTTGTGAAGAGTTCAGACCCTCCAGCCACATCCTCTAAAGCTCAGTCCTTGAACTCAAAGAAACCTTTAGTCTACCTGACTCAATTTGCTCAGCAGTGCCTGGATTTTTTGTGCTTTATAGGGCATGGGCTGTTGTCTGAATAATGTCTTTGTTCACTAAGTGTGACAGGTTCCCATTGATTACCTTGAGAGAAAGATGGCAAGAAGTAACATGCTGAATAAGAAAGAGGTGATGCAAAGAGAGAGATGCAGAGAAAACGTTTTAGTCACACAGAGAACTTCTGATTAGTAGAGGTAACATTTTTTCCTTGTTCAGTTATCTCAGTAAGAACCATCTGCTTTTGTCTTTTTTTCTACAGGAAGATAATTCATAGAACAGACACTCAGCGTGACTGCTGTGTTTAATTCAAGAACCGCATCAAGAAACACTGACAGATAACTGGTCCAGAGGGTCCCTGCTGTGTGAGAGGTCCAACTCCCGCCTGAGGGATGCTGCAGTGTTTGCTTGTACAAGTTTGAGTTTAAAAGACCTGGGTGGGAGATAACTGGGCTGAGACAATGCAGCCTTTTATGCTGTTTCCACAGTCCAAACATGTCCATCTGTTAGATCCATTTGCAATAGCGAAAAAAAATTAACGCCTTCAAAAGCTGCAAGTTTATTCCCAAAAAAGTTTTAAGGGTTCAAACTTTATTTAACCTAATTTAAGATAAGCACATTTCCAAGCAAATGATATTGTGTGAAATTAACATTTTAATTGCAGTTCATGGCTTTTATTATCACCATTAATATTACATCAGATTTAGCACACAGAATTTTTGGCATCATTAATGAGCATATTACAGTCAGTATTAAACATGAAGGTGTCCGCTTTGTCAGAATATTTTGTTTTTCCGTAATTGTTCCGTAATTGCAGCAAATGTTGGCGGCATCAGTTGGTTAATTCTAAATTTTTATCAAAATATACACTGTCCTGTATCTTAACTATATTTGCTCAAAATATTCTCTCTTCTATTTTTATAATTGCACATTTAAATGATTGTTTTTCTGTCTAACATCTACTTTTACTTTGTATTATGTAAAGAGTAGTACAATAAGTTGGTTAGTAGTCAAAAGCAAAACTTGTAAAGTGTTTTTATTATTTAAAAAATACAATTCATCAAGTAAACAAAGGTAGCTGGATGAGCTGCTGATTCAACCTTCTGAATATTTTATTTACACATTTTATTACAACACAAAAAGATTTATTCTTTAAACACTACAGTAACACACAGGGCCTGAAAGTGAAAAGCCCCCTGGGGGGAATGAGACTGCAGCAGCGAACAGGGTGGAGCTGGAGGGGGATCAATAAGTGCAGCTTAGGGTCCAAGATGGAAGCTGAAGCAGAGCAGATTCAACCTGTCAACTCTGCTGTCTCGTGATGTGAGAAGGCAGGTGTGGGCTCTCCTGGGAGTTGACTGTCAATCGCACTCTTCTGAATCATATTTAAAGTCCTGCATGATCTCACTCAGAGCCTCTTTGTTCTTGATGATCCTAGAAAAGGAGGGAACACAGACATGTAATTAGAATCGACAGTTTTTTAAAGTTTCTTTTGAAAGGAATTAAACTGCAGTTGTTACAAAGGATGATTGGATAAATTAGTCAAACAGAAGAAGCAAATAAGCCTCTCAGCAGTTCTGCTGCCAGCAGCAAGTTGAGTGAGTGAGTGAATGGGTCAGCAGGGAGCTAACGCAGTAAACTGAGGGGGTGGTAATAGCAGCTCTTACTCGTGCTTGATCTCCTGAATCTGTTCTTGACAGCTTTCGTCCTCCGGGTGATCCTGGGCCTGCTGCCTGGCCAGCTGCAGCTTAGCTGTCTGTTGAGAGGGTACATCAGATAAGATTTATACAAACCACTCGTCAGCAGAGGAAGGAAGAAAGACAGATGATTAACTCTGAGATAATGGAAGCTTTATAAAATTAGTGGAAGAAAGGGAGTTGAATTAAAGAGGAATATAAGACCTATACAAAAGAACAAAGCATCATTTATGGACACTCGATGTACACAAATGTGGATGTCTAAGAATGTGGAAAGCACCAAAGAGGATAGATATTAACACTGGTCAGACTACACTATAGGGCCAAAAGTATTGGGCCACCTACTCATTACACCTCCAGGAGCTTTTATGACACCCTCCCCCTTTGTAGCTGGAACAGCTTTCACTCTTCTGGAAAGTCTTTCTACAAAAAAGTGACTGTGGGAATTTTTGCCCATTCATCCTAAAGAACATTTGTGAGGTCAGACAGTGATGCTGGACAAGAGGGCCTGGCTTGCAATCTCCATTTAGTTCCTCCTAAAGTTATTTCATTGAGTTGAGGTCAAGGCTCCATGCAGGCCAGTCAAGTTCTTCCACACCAAACCCATCCAACCATGTATTTATAGACCTTGCTTTGTGCCCTTTAGTAACAAAACAAAATTCATTCATTTGGATTCATTTAGAAATGGTATCATCACTTAAGATCAGCTCCAAATCCACTGCTTACCTGAATTTTAACTTGCTAAGCCCAGAACTCTTGGAAGGTCTGCACCACATAGCAATCAAAAGTGCTTCAAAAGGCACACCACACATACCACCAACCACAGTCGAGAGGTCCAGATCATTGCCTTGAATTAGTGGAGGCTAAGTTTAGTAGACAGTGATCAGCTAGAGCAGCCTGTGTCAGCACACCTGTCTATTAAACCAGCCACACCCCTAACTTTAACCACCCACCTTATCATTGTTATGAAGGTTATTTTATCTTTTTATGCTTGGCTGTACACATTATTTTTGTAACTGCAGTTTGGCATTTTAACAAGGGAATCGATGAGGAGCTTTTGGGGCCAGTCTCAAGTGGCCACTAAAGGAACTGCAGGTTTTAGCACGTTTGGCCCAGAGGCTGCCACTTGCTAAATCCCCATGTTAAAATGCCCAACTTTATAGCAGAAATAACAATGTTGACGTTCTGGTTCAAAATAAGTTTTTGGTTTCCATTGTGAATTTCAACCTTTGTGCCAGCTGTATGTGGGGTGGTATTTTTTTAATTTAATGACTCATCAGTTTAAAACTATGCTAAAGCTTACAGGTATGTCACTAAGTGTAAGCTGGATGCTGACAGAAGTGGCTGTCAGCAGTAACTAGCTTCTAGGCTTCAACCCAGCTATTTCAATTCATTACACTGGATCATTCAACTGTGTTTGTGGTGGTGGTGGTGTGCTCCAGCACTGATGGCAGCAGCGACAATGCGGAAGCTGGGGCTTGAAAATTTTTATCCACAAACCAATTGGTGACATCATGACATGGTAACTACATCCACAGAGTTAGTGTCTTCATGGTAACTTTGTGAAATATACAATAGGAAGCCTGTGATTTTCCTTTTTCAATACAACTCTTAAAACTGTCTATCCATGTTTATATACAGTGTGTGTGTGTGTGTGTATATGTATGTGTATGTATGTATATATATATATGTAGAAAGTTAATCGGCAGATATATTGACAGCAGAAAAGATTACTGTCTGAAAATCAACCTCAACATCCAGGGCTCAAATTTCAATTGCACCAAATTAGTTTGCTGTTCTTTCTACGCTCAAAAGCATCAAATATATACCTTAAGAAACATTTCTTACTGTTTTACTCCAGCAGTGCTGTAAGTTTGTAGCCTAAAAATAATTTCTGACTCTTAACATGATTGTGGCAAATTCTGCTTGTTCTGCTTTGCGGAGAACAATTATGAAATGTTGTCATAAAAACTCTGCCTCCCAGTGGTGAAACAGTGGAAATGTCTCAAACATTAAAAATCATTATTGCATGTACATTCAGGTTCTTGTCCATCGCTATAAAGTGATATATTTTTGTTTACATATTTTTTATACCTGTCCTAGCAGGTGAATTAAAGGATGTAAAAGATAAATATTTTTAATTCAAATACTTTTTCTTTCTAATATCCAGTTAAATTATCAAGTATCTGAAAACCATTTATAAACCTTTTAGGTTTCTCTACACTAAGATTATTGTGTAACTGCGTGTTTATTTGTATCAATACAGTGTTTACCTTCATCTATAGCTTCTTTAGGGGAGACTACCAATGTATACTGTTGGTAAATGAAGGTATCAGAGCAGGTACTATGAAGTCTATTGTCTCTTGCATATAGGATTTTGGCAATGAGGTTTAAGCCAGAGCTTAGTAAAAATCCTATCTCCCTTTCTTGTCAGTGTTCCAATTACTTTTTTAATTGGGTGCTCATTTACCCAACGATTATATATGTTTTTTGTTCATCAGACAGAAATTACAGGAAAGTAAGGATTAAAGACAAACTTGTTGCTTTTACTGTACATAGTTGTCATCCTTACTGGAATGCGCAATTACTTACCAAAGGCCCATTCTGAGCCAGGAAAACCCCTACACAAGAGAGTGCTAATTTAAAGAATATAGACTTGTATTAGTTAATAGACTCCCCAAAACTTTCACACTTCTGGCTCAATCTAAAAATGACCCATACAAAAAGTGTGTACATACCAGCTCAAGCTTTTCCTTCTCTTTGCTCTGCAGCTTCTCAATGTGCTCAGAAAGGTCTGGTCTGTCAAACTCATGGTGCAGCCTCCCCTTGATCTCCAGCACTTCCTTAGAGATGCCGCAGAAAGCCTGCGTTATCTCATGGACCAGCTGCTTATAGTGGTCAAAGTCATAATGGGGCCCTGTTCTCAAGTAGGCTTCGTGTCCCCTGGAAGGCATTCAGCAGACATCACAAAAGAAAAAAAACAGGGAGAAAACTCAATGAGTTATTAAATACAGATTTCTCTTTGTGTGACTTGAGTGATGTTATCACTGGAGACAGGAGGATGTGATTCTGAACGTATGTGTGTGTGTGTGTGTGTGTGTGTGTGTGTGTGTGTGTGTGTATTTAACAGCAGCACAAGTCATTATTACAAGATTCAAACTTACTCTTCAAAGAGCCGATATGTCTCTACCCGCTCGGACTGAAGATGATAAAACCTCTGAATCAGGGCTTTAAAGTCTGAAGGCACCTAGAGAAATGAGACATATGAAAAGGAAATTAAGGGTCTACTCCAGGACTGTCTGATTACCTCTGCCCTTTCCCTAATTTAAATATAGTACCTGAGTCAAGTCACAGGACTTTCTAGCACTGGCTGTACCTCTTATTCACACTGAACTTGGAAAACTGGATTTAAGTTACTTTTCTGCAAAAAAAAAAAATGACGCTTGCTCCTCTCACTTCACTAGAGCATTTTAAAAGGTAGTATTTATGCACTTGCAGTCACACTTGCACAAGCTTTTCATGACCAAGTAAGGCACTTTTAGCTTCTCCCTTTTCTCCAAGGGATCACCACAGCACGTGGTATGTGAAGTGGCACAGATTTTACACAAGACTTGATGCAACCCTCCTATTTACCTGGGCTCCGGAGCAGCACTAGGCAGATACTGGTTTGTGTCTCCTCCGAGTATCAACCAGGGATCTTTAGTGTGAGGCGACTGTGTAAAGCAGGACACTATGGAGAACATGCTGTCCATGTACTGAGGGCTCTTTTATGTTACCGCACTTGTTTGGTCATAATTAGTGTTTGTCAAAGAGAACGTATTATTTTGGCCCTCATTTAGCTGCCTTAATGCTTCATCACTCGGTGGCTTATGTTACCATTAGCTTGGTTAGCTTAGCACATGTGAAAGTATTAGCTTAAACTGTAAAACTGTAGCATGAAAAGTGTTACTCACCATGGTGGCCTGCTCTGAAACACTGACTGACTTTCCACGGTTTATAATAATACCATGTTTATAGCATAGAAACACAACTCTTAGTTCTCCTCCAGCATGTGAATCAGCACCCTGCCTTCTCTAACACTCGGAAATGACAAGACTACGCTTGTAAACAGTTGGTTTTCAAAATAAAAGCACCTGTCGTCTGTAGCCTATATTGAAAACAGACTTCTTTCATTGACGCAGTTAAAAACGCGGCTAAACTTCTACTTCGAGGTTCAAATGAATGACATAAAAAAGACTAATTTATGGCTTCTGGCTCTTTCAGATATTTAAATCACATGGAGCTCTGAAACACAGCACACCACCCATATAGTACACCACCAGAAGCTTCCATAACAGCTTCCACTGTTCTGGGAAAGCATTCAACAAGATGTTGGGGTGTGGCTGTGGGAATTTTGCACATTCATCCATAAAAGTATTGGTGAGGTCAGACACTGGAGTTAGATGAGAGGTTCTGGTTCACAATCTCCGTTTTAGTTCATCTCAAAGATGTTTGTATGGGGTTGAGGTCAGGGCTCTGTGCGGGCCAGTCAAGTTCTTCCACACCAGTCTCATCCAACCATGTCTTTATGGGCCTTGCTTTGTGCACTGGGGTACATTCGTGCTGGAACATAAAATGTTCTTCCCCAAACTGTTCCCACAAAGTTGGAAGTGTAGAATTGTCCAAAATCTCTAGGTAAGCTGAAGCATTAAGATTTCCTCTTACTGGAACTTCGGGATCCATAGCATAGCATTATCCCTCTTCCACCAAACTTTTCAGTGTGCACAGTGCAGTCAGACAGGTAACATTTCCCTGGTATTCATCAAACCCATCAGATTCCCAGATAGAGAAGCATGATTCATAGCTCCATAGATCATGTTTCCACTGTTCCAGATTCCAGTGAGAGCTGAGTTGCTGTGGTTTCCAAATACTTTCACTTTTCAATAATACCACTTACAGTTGATTGTGGAATATCTAAGAGGGAGGAAATTTCAGAAACTGACTTGTTGCAATGGTGGCATCCTATTTCAGTATAACACTAAAATTCTGTGAGCTCTTTACCAGGACCCATTCTTTCACAAATGATTGTATAGGCAGACTGCATGGTTAGGTGATTTATTTTTTTACACCTGTGGCAATAGGACTTAACGAAACACCTGAATTCAGTGATGAAGAGGTGTGACCCAACACTTTGTCGATATAATGTCCAAAGAAGTTGGGGCTTTTTGTCCAACAATCTCAACTAGCAGTGAATCCACTGTATATTTTAAAAGTGAAATCAAATAAAAATCTGGTAATAAAGGTATGCAAAAGTTAATCCAAACCAGAAAAAGCTACAATGAAATATTCTTTCTTTGGAACCTGGGTGTAAAAACTGACAACACATCTCAGAAAACACAAAAGGGTTTAGGCAGAAAGATCAGCAATATTCTGTTAATGTAAAAAAATACTGCAACAAAATCTCTGTCCATTTAATAAAAATCAAATCTGAAATCCAAAAAAATATATGGCCCATATAGTATACACAATTAATTAGGCTTATTCTGCAATTTTGTGTTTACTACTGGGTAGCTGTAAAGTGCTAAACAATCATCCTGGGGATCTCTCGCTCATTGAAACAGCATTAAAAAATGTTGATATTCGTCCAGTAAAATAAAGGATATGCAATAACATCTGATGACTCAGAAAACCCCACCTACTGAGGAAGACTGGCAGCTAATTTACCATGAGGTGATGTTTTGGCACGTCTGTGACAGCTTTATTTTGAAATACCTTATGCCTCTGGCTGCTGACTGCCACTAACCAATCAAATGAACCTCTAATAGTATTATTAGTCATATTAAGAGTTCTTTAGCAGTAATGCATGGAGAGATGGTTTAAAAGTACCACATATGGGACGAATCATTAAAAAAACCTCTTGAGTAAGACTGAAGGCGCTGGGACCTGTTGCCTTTCATTTGCAGCCCTTATTGTAAGCTGCATCCCAGCCTCTGGAAGCTTTGTCTGCTTTTTGTTTATGGGATTAGAAAGCATTAATTCAATATGGAGGAGAGGGGTCGCAAAGCTACTATTGTGCAGATCCTACGCCTTGAGTCTCCCTCTGCCGTTCATTGGTCCATTCAGCATCTTCAGCACCACGCAGGATGAACAGCGACACATCCGTGCAGCCTTCATCAGAGGAGGATGCCGCGCCGCGGACGCTGCTCGCTGCAATTACTATGACACAGTTTATCTGATCTTATCCTCATTTTGAGCTGTCTTTAACAGTTTTCAGTATGAACATGTGCATCACATCGTCTCCCTCGGATTGATCGGGAACAGCACGTCCGTGTCGTTCAACTCTGCAGGAGGAGGGAGCTGATTTCCCATCACTGATGCTCGGATTTCCAGGTTTCGTTTGCTTCACCGGGTTTCCCTCCCGTCTAGCTGACAGGCATGACGGACCCTAATGACCCCGCTCAGGTTATAGGCGGCAGCAGCAGCAGCATCTCATGCACAGTGCCGCATCAACAAACACCGCCGCCGCCGCCCGACCACCGGGTCCCCCTGCCGGCGCCCCAGTGTCCGCCGGTCCCCCGACGCCTCTTGTGACATGACAGCTTGGGGCAGAAAGACGAGGATCAAAGGTTACGGCCAGGGATTCAAGCAGGAGCGCAGATGGGTCAGGTGTTTGAGGAGAAGGCGCCCGGAAAGTGACAGTTTGAGTTTCAGAGGAAAGGATGCAATAATCCCTGCATCAAAAATTAATGTGATGCTTTATTAATCCGCACTGGGTATTTCTCTGTTGGCTTGGAGCCTCCAAAGGGGTCAGAGCGCAGGGTCAGCCACGGAGCCGGCGTGGAGGCGGGTGTCTGTGTCACTGGGTGCCCTCCTATGATACCACTGGAGCCTTTTTGTGTTTCCGATCTGGGCCCTCAGCGTGGTAGCACCCACCTTTGCCTTACGGTCTCACAGTGTCGGCTGCACGGTTCCCCGGCCTGCCAGGCTCTCTTAGCTGCTCCTGACCACCACCTTCACCTGCACAGCCATGGGTTGCATCCAGAGCATAGCCTGTAACAAGTCCCGTATCAAGCGAGAGAGCATCGTGGTGTACGACCTGTCCGCCACCATAGACCACTGCCCGACTGTCATTGAGGAGAACTCACCAATAGTGCTTCGATACAAGACGCCCTATTTTAAAGCATCTGCGCGGATTGTTATGCCTCCCATTCCGCGCAATGAGACATGGGTGGTGGGCTGGATCCAGGCGTGCACCCATATGGAATTTTACAACACCTACGGAGACGTCGGCATGTGAGTTCACACCTCTGTCACCTGAGTTCCCCCACCTCCCTGACACCCATGTGACGTGATTTCAGATTTAAAAAAATCAGGGTGCGTGATCTCGTTCATGCCTGTGCAGAGGCACGCCTGTGCAGGACACTGAGTTGCAGAGGCTACGGGAGCATTTGTGCACGCAGCAGGTTAACCGAGCTCGTCAGCCTCCTTCATTCAAACGCCCACCGACAGATTCTGTTCCTGTGACTCTGGCACCTAAATAGAAAAGCAGCTATTAGAGAAGCTGAACAACAGTTGCTGCTCTCACACTCAAATTGTGCCCACGGAGACGTGTCCTCCCCCACACCCCCACAACACACACACACACATTATCTGAAGGCATACGTGAGGGGGTGTTTAATCCTGCTGGGTTTGGGGTGTGGGTGATGGTTGGCAGGGGTGAGAGGATGGGGTTTAGGTTGTCATCAGATTTATCATGATGGCATGACATGATGAAGGGTGGAAGGGGGTCACCGGATGACAAAGCTGTTGAGCATAACAAAGGGACGATGATAATCCACTGATAAGCTGAACCATCACATACCATTTACAAGCACTTTACAGATATTTATTCCAAAAGTTAGGACATTCCTATGTTACAGCAGAGAAAATATGAAATAGAACATATAGAATAGCTTGGGATCAAACATCCAAAGCAACGGACAGAGCACAAGAGAGGTGAAGAAGAGAGCGCAGGCAGGGTGAAGTGGGTGGAGACGAGTGTCAGGGGTGCTTTGTGACAGAAGGATAGCAGCAAGAGTGAAAGGGAAGGTTTACAAGATGGTAGTGAGACCTGCTATGATGTATGGTTTGGAGACAGTGGCACTAACAAAAAGACAGGAGGAAGAGCTGGAGGTGGCAGAGCTGAAGCTGTTGAGATGTTCACTGGGAGTGACCAGGATGGACAGGATTA
>VUQH01054397.1:5155-20324 GCA_015106775.1 Etroplus canarensis | reverse complement strand
TGGACAGAGCACAAGAGAGGAGAAGAAGAGAGTGCAGGCAGGGTGAAGTGGGTGGAGACGAGTGTCAGGGGTGCTTTGTGACAGAACGATAGCAGCAAGAGTGAAAGGGAAGGTTTACAAGATGGTAGTGAGAATTGAAGATATTGAGATTTTCGCTAGGAGTGACCAGAATGGACAAGATTAGAAACAAGTACATCAGAGGGACAGCTCATGATGAGAAGTTTGGAGACAAAGTCAGAGAGGCAAGGCTGAGATGGTTTGGACATGTTCAGAGGAGGGATAGTGGATATATTGAGCTGCCAGGCAGGAGGAGAAGAGGAAGCCCACAGAGAAGATTCATGGGTACAGTGAAGGAGGACATGCAGAGGGTTGGTGAGAGGGAAGAGGATGCAAGGGATAGGGTGAGATGGAGGTAGATGATCCGCTGTGGTGACCCCTAACGGGAGCAGCCAAAAGAAAAAGAAGGAGAATAGCTTGAATTAAGTAAAATAGCTCAAAATTACAAAATTAATAGCTCAATAATGTAAAAATGACACAAAAGAAAGCAGCTTAATTGAACAGAAAAAATAACATGATAAAAAAAAAATAAAGGAGCAAGGTGCTTGTTCTCTGTCAGATGTGTTTACAGCCAGTCATAGAGTTGGCCTTCCTGATCAGTTTTTACTGTAAACAAAGACCAAAACAAAAACAACAATCAAACTTTATGCCTGCAACAGTTGTGTCCAAATTTGAAAAACGTACCAACACTGAAAGTAGGGGTGCTGCTATCACTAGTGAACTGAATGACAGCTTTTATTTTATATGTGTTTAATGAGTCTACTGGAGTAGAGCTATTTGGTGGGAACTATTTTCATCCGTGGATCTCTATTGAGTTTTCATGGAAGCAAGATGCATGAAAGAACAAACTACAATGAGTTTATTTCTAGTAACAAAAGAATGTGTAACAGTGCAAGAGTTTCTTAACTGTTGTGTTTTTAAAAAGTTTGAAATTCAGTGAAAATCTATTACACAGCTTTGTACTTTACACAGATGCAAGCAGCATGTTTAAAAAGAATGGTGCATAGTTATCCAGAGAGCTCTTGGTTTCTGTGTCTCTCTAGGTCAAGTTGGGAGCTGCCTCAGCTACGTGAAGGCCTGGTGAGGGCCATCAGCGACTCAGATGGAGTGAGCTATCCTTGGTATGGAAACACAACAGAGACTGTTACCATAGTTGGCCCCACTTCCAAGCCATCCCGCTTCATCGTCAGCATGAATGACAATTTTTACCCCAGTGTTACTTGGGCTGTGCCGGTCAGTGAATCTAACACGCCCTTACTGACCAACATCAAAAGGGACCAGAGTTTCACCACCTGGCTGGTCGCACTCAATACTACATCCAGGGAAAAGATCCTGCTCCACACCATCAAGTGGAGGATGAGGGTTGATATCACAGTGGATCCATCCCTGCCTCTGGGTTCCAGAGCCAGGCTAGTGGGTCGGGTGCACCAGGACCAACCAAGGGTGCTGACCCGCATGGAGCCCATCCCTCCTAATGCCATGGGGAGGCCCAATGCCAATGATGCCCAGGTTCTGATGTGGAGGCCGAGGAGAGGGCCTCCAGTTGTTGTCATCCCACCAAAGTAGGATGCTGTGAGCATGTGACTGGCTGCTGATATCGTATTATGTGAGGCCACTTCTGCAGTGAAGCAGCTAACAAGATAATCAGATGAAAGACAAAGCAGGCAAATGGATATTTATAAGCAGGCTGAGAACTGTATTGACTGTTGATGGCCTAATCAGAGTTGCAGCCCTTTTTGTGTAAAATCTTGAGGGGACAACTGCCTTAATTCCCCACTGCTGCCTTTGATGATCCAGAAAGTATGTTAGTTCCTGCTTCTGGTGCTGTTGAGCTGTCAGGTGTGCAGGCCTTCACTCTAGCCCGGCACATGTGAGCAAAGCATTGTCAAATTTTGAACAACCACTGTCAGTGCTGGGTATGATTCAAACCTGTGCTGTAGCCACTCAGGCCCAGAAAGAAGTGATCAAGCTTGAATACAATTCAAAAGGTTTTTACAGCCTTAACGATGACATACTCATGGCCTGCTATGTTCTGTATATTAAGTGCCGTGTAAGAGTTTAACCAAGGAAAGGTCTTAGTGTTTATGTTGCGTACAGGTCCAAGAAGGATGCCAGCACTGTGGGGTTTATTCATTACGGACAGAGATAAGTATATTACCAACAGGATGATGTGAGTGTGCAGGCGTGTGTGCATTTGTTTGTGGTTGTGTGTTTTCTATAACGGAGCCCCAGGGTCGGGTCCAGGCTTGCTGCTGTGTCACACCAGACTGCCTCACACACTCTCACACACACCAGGGGCCTCATTTGTGATGTTGATACATTGTAGGGTTGTTTTTAAAGATTTCCAGCATACATGCATACAGAGAGCTACCCAGCTTTTAACATATCAGAGGAAAAGTTGAAATAACACGTTGGATTTGGTCATATACACACAGGCATAAAAGAAGCCCTGCAGCAGGATTTTTTCCATCCCACAATCACAAATGGCCAGTTCATCCGAGCTGCAGAGCTTCTCCCTCCCTGCCTTTTGAAAGCCAGAGATGCCTGTGTTAATGACAGCCTTCTATAGGAAAACATTGTTTTATCATTTGAAGATACTGCAGGAGGACAAATGAACCACAATTAGTCTGTCAGTTTAAAAAGTGTAGTGAAAGAAAGCTAGAAGACTTGAAGGATCAGTTAACCCAAACCATAAATGTCCTCTCCGTTACCTCTAGCAGTGTCTAGCCAGGAGGTAATTTAAAATATCTGTTAGTGAGATTTTAGTCCTTTGACAAATATAATGAATGAAATTTCTTTAGTGATCATAGCTATAACAAAGCACAACAGTGTTTCAAGAACTGTCAACATGTTAGGGGTGGCAATGCTAATATGCTTATGTAGCAGGTATATTTTAGCACGTTAGCACACTAACATTTGTTAAATACCACTGAGCTGAAGATTAAGGGATTTTTCTTTTTCTTTAAACAACATAAGATAAATTACTAAATGAAAAGATAGTTGATCACCAAAGGTATTACAGTTCAGCCTCAGGGTGACATGAATGTTTCTATCAAATTTTATTACAGTCCATTTAGTAATTTGCAAAACATCAAATCTCATGGTGGCATCAGAGGAAAACCCCCTTTAAAGATTGTTGCAGTGTTTTTGGTTTACACAGACATACTGTATTTTGTGCCATTATGATCTTTTATAATGTGTGTATTAGAAGATTCATGACTGAAAATGAAAACCATGGTGCAGCTTACAAAAAATGAACATTTATCCATTATTTTGCAAAGTGGACACCTTTCCAGCACCACTTGTAGTACAAATTCCAATTCCAAAAAAGTTGGGACGCTGTGTATAATGTGAATAAAAATAGAATACAGTGATTTGCAAATCCTTTCAAGCTAAAAAAGACAATATTTTAATGGTGAACATGATAAACTTTTTCTTTTTGAGAACTATCACAGATACTGAATTTGATGCCTGCAACATGTTCCAATAAAGTTGGAACAGGGGCAGGTTTACCACTTTGCTAGAAACTAAAAAAAACAAAAAACATAGCAAGCATCTGAGAATGAAAACACTAAATGTTGACATTTTGAAAGTGAAATGCTTTCCTATTCTTGCTTGATGTACATCTTAAGTTGCTCAGTTGTCTGGGGTATCTGGTTTTATACTTTGCGCTTCATAATGTGCCATGCATTTTCAATGGGAGACAGGTCTGGACTGCAGGCAGGCTGGTCTAGTCCCTGGGAAGCCAAGCTGTTTCACCTTGTGCAGAATGTGGCTCAGTATTTTCTTGCTGAAATAAGCAGGAATGTCCCTGTAGAAGACGCCATCTAAATGGAAGCATATGTTGCACCAAAACCTGTATGCACCTCTCAGCTTTAATGGTGCATTCACCAATATGTAAGTTCCCTATATCATGGGCACTAATACGCCCCATATCGTCACAGATACTGGGTTTCGAATGTTGCGTTGATAACAATCTGGATGGTCCTCTTCTTCCTCACCAACCATTATTTCCAAAACCAATTTGATACGTGGACTCGTCAGACCACAGCACACTTTTCCACTTCGGGTCAGTCCATCTCACATGAACTTGGCCCAGAGGAGTCTTGGTGATGCAGTGACATACTGTATTAACTGACAGTGGTTTGCAAAGTGTTCCGTAGCTCACACTGTAATACGGTACGGTATCGAACATCATAGCCATTCAGTGTTGGTTTTCAGCTTTGCCCCTTACGTGCAGATTCTCTGATTTTTTTATTATTGACTGTAGGTGGTTAAATCTCTAAATTCCTTGCAACTGCACATTAAGAAACATTGATCATAAACTGCTGAACTATCTGCCCACGCAATCTTTTACAGAGCGAAGAATGTCACACCTTTGTTGCTTGTGAACGATTGTGCTTTACAGGAGTGCTCCTTTTATACCCCATCACAGTACTTTCTCCTGTTACCAATTAACCTTACTACCTGGGGAACGTTCCGGGTATTTTTTTGAACAGCACATAATTTTCCCAGCCTTTTTTTTTTTTTGCCCCATCCCACCTATTTTGGAATGTGCTGCAAGCATCAAATTCAGAATGTGTGTATATTTTCAATAACTGATAAGGTTCATCAGTTCAAACATTAAATATCTTGTCTTTGTGCCTTGTTCAATTAAATACAGGTTGGAAAGGATTTGCGAATCTCTGTGTTCTGTTTATATTCCCATTTTACACAGCATCCCAACTTTTTTGGGATTGGGTTTTTTTTTTTATATAGAACAGGTTTACTGCAAGACTGTTGTGTTTTGGCTCGATGCCTTCATCATGGTTATAAAACATTACAGACATGGCTGATATGTATGTAAATTTGTATGATGGTATGTTTTGTATTTTTTCTATTTCGCATTCTCTCATTTAAAATGCTATCTCTAATATGTTTTATGACTGATGAAGGTCACAAGCTGAAATGTGTTGGTCTAGCATTATAACTGCTCTACAGACTAAGTGTTGCAGGAGGTCAGCCTCTTCATACTTTTTCCTGTCCTCCATGCACCTTGGAAGGAGGTCAAATTGTGCCAGAAACCAATACAGTGCTTTTTATTATTTTCTATTTGCTGTATATCTGTTCATCCAACCTCAGTGCACAGTGGGCCTGTAAAAAAGGAGGAAAAAAACGCTTAAGCAGAACTGCTGAGCTGGTCCAGATGAGACAGAGATGAAGAGAGATGGATGATGTAACCACATTATCTTATCCATGCTGCTCATTATTCTTGGTGCAAACCGAACAAGCCTTCACAAAGACACACACACACACACATATACACACCTCATCTAGAATGACACTAGAGCCATGATCATCAGGAAGGACTGTTCTGCCTGCATAACGCAAGCCCAACACACACTTATCATATAGGGGTTTGAAAAAAATAGATAGTTTAACAACCTGCCTATTGTAGCCATGACACAGGAACAGTTTGCGAGGCACCTGAGAGCCCACGCTGACAATCAAGAGCAGCACTTCTAACAGGAGATTTTAAGAAGGTGATCATTTTATTGAACTGTAATTTTATTCAGAGAATTGAGGCTTTTATAGTGTGAAACTTTTTACACATGCCCCAATTAAAATAAAGTGTTAATAAAAATATATTAATGCTTGACCAAGAGGTCACACAGTCTGCTGTCGAAGTGTACTGGGGCCTCAAGTGTCTTTTACATTAACAGCTGTGCCTGTGGACTCGGGGTTAGAGCAGTGCACAGCCCTTCGTGTGGAGTTTGGTGTGTCAACTCCTACTTGTTCTGCTGATTGACTTTAGATTATCTGAAAGCGACTGGGTAACGGTGTTTTACAGTGTTATAATATGGAGGACATGAAACTGTCATGATACAGTCCTTTCTCTCAGACTGTCTGGCTTTTGCATGCAGTGTTTTTAAACCCATTAAAACAAATGCCAAAATTGGCAAAGTGTGACATTATTCCTGTTTATCATTCTAAGGTCTAATGAAAGTAGTCCAGGTAGATATGTAATTGTGCAGAAGTCAGTTAATTTGACATGGGATAGAGGCTACAAAGATGGATTATGATTTTTCCCACACTACATTCATAGAATGCATATGTAAAAGATGGGACATTGCCGGCGTGGAACTATGTTATACCTGCTTTCTTTCTAACAGCCAGCGGTTGCAACAAGACTATCAGTTATATAGAAGTCTATGGGAAAAACAACCCTTCAGGTCCCTCGTCTGACCTCAGTTAGCACTTAGCTGATGAGCTTACAATTTAAGTCACTCATTTCATGTCTTATTTAAGACAACATGATGTTCAATTTGTAAATTAAGGTCCCCATTTCATTAAAAAAAACAGAGGACAAAAGGCAGGGTATGCTTTAGTGTGAGGAAGTCAGAGTGGCATAGAGGTACATGAGGGTGGTGCACAACATGTACAGTATGAGGATAGTAGACAGTGGTGAGATATGCAGTAAGAGTGACAAATGGGTTGAAGGTGGGGGTGGGACTATATCAGGGAGCCCCTTCTTGTTTGCAATGGTGATGGATAGGTTGACAGATGTGGTCAGCAAGAGTCTCCATAGATTCTGTTATTCGCAGATGAAAACCTGATCTGTAACGAGAGTAGGGAGCAGGTGGAAGAGGGTCTGGAGAGGTGGAGGTATGCACTGTAGAAAAGGAGAATGAAATTCAGCAGAAACAAAACAGAATACATTTTTGTTAATGAAAGGGAGTCCAGTAGAATGATGAAGATCAAGGAATAATAGTGAAGGCAGATGAGTTTAAATACATGGGATCAATCAGCCACAGCACTGAACAGAGCACAAGAAAGGTGAAGAAGATAATGCCGGTAGGGTGGAGTGGGTGGTAACAAGTGTCAGGGGTGCTTTGTGACAGAAGGATAGCAGCAAGAGTGGAAGGGAAGGTTTACAAGTCAGTAATGAGGCCTGCTATAATGTGTGGTTTGGAGACACTGGCATTGATAAAGACAGAGCTGGAGGTGGCCGAACTAAAGATGATGAGATTTTCGCTGGGGGTGACCAGGATGGACAGGATTAGAAATCAGTACTTCAGAGGGACAGCTCAGTTGAAGCGGTTTGGAGACAAGGTAAGAGAGGCAAGGCTGAGATGGTTTGGCCATGTGCAGAGGAGGGATAGTGGATGCAGTAAATGCTTTACTGTGTTAGCTACAAGTCACTCCAGTTCCAAAACACCAAGATGGTGACTGAGAAAAAAATGCTGACTTGAGACTTGACAACAGGACTTCACTAACCACTGGGTGGCAACACAGTGGTCATGTCCGTCTTTTATATACAGTCTGAGTACATTTGTGTCTGTTAAGAAAAAATATGTGTGTTGTACAGTGAAAAACATCAAAGGGAAGACACACACAATTCACATTAGTTAAAGGAAATGTTTTTTTCTTTTTTATAAAAGATTCACATATTGGTCATTAAAATAATAAAGTTCTTAATTATACCCGCTTTATCCCAAGAAAATAGTAACTTCAGAAGAAAATTACTCAGATCATACAGTAAAATGTTACGTTCTATGTAAATGTCAAACAGGTGCCTGATGTAACCAGTTTTACACCTCACTGGGCCACATTCAAATTATTCTGCCACAAAATCACTGAAATATATTGTTACACAATTACAGGAAATAATTAGCTGGATGCTGACCATCACCAGTGGTTCTGTAAACGAAATAGTTAACTAAACCTAAACCTAATTACCGAATGAATAAGTTAAACAGTCAATTCATTTATAGATTTAAATTTAAACAGTGCTAATACTACCACAAAAGGTTAACATGATTCCAGGTTGTTCAAATTATCACACATATATTCAGTCTAACTTTTCAAATTGCTTCAAATAATCACAAGTTGTTAAAGCATCAAATATTTCTGAAAGATAAAGCAATTTATTTCCCAAGCATTTGATTCATACACCCAAATTACTGTCAATCATTGGACTCCAACAGGCTGACAGAGAAGAACGATACAGTGCAATAGTCATGCCGCTAAGACACATTGTATATGTTGTCAGAGGTGACCCATTGACTGCATGCTGCTTAGCAACAAACACTGTCTCCATATTTCAAAAATAGCTTAGGAAGAAAATGCAACATGAGGGCCATGACTTAGAAAACAACTGCAGTTATGGTCACTACAACTACCATAGTGTAAATCTATTTTCTTTATGCCCTGAATTATGCCTCCCAGGCAAACAGGCCCCCTAAGCTATGTACAAATCTAGCCTCTGTAGCACTGAGGCTGCAAAAATAGATCTTTATCAACCTAAGCCAGTGCTTGTTGGTGTGTTGAACACAGCTTTAGAGTAAACAATGGCTGAAGCTCATTCCAGGCTCTGAAATGTGCTTATCAATGCTAAAATAGGACAAGAATATCTGTTAGAGCATTAAATACTGCAACGTGAATGCAGCAGCCACTGGGCTACAGTTATGGTTTATCTGAAAAATGTGGCTTTGATGAATATTTATGAACTCCCATCAGTCTGGCTCCTTAATCCTTTATTGTGTATGTGTAACTGACGTGGCAGTAACAGTAACAGTAACTAGCAGTCAAACTAGTTCTTGATGAACACAATCAGTTGGTCCAGTAAAGAACTTCTCTTTACTTTTGGAGGTGTGGCAGCCAGGATTATATTTACTGCTGTAATAATAGTAGAAAAGAAAATCATACAATCCTGTTTTCTTTTCTCGTTGCTTCTCCTTCTCAGCTGAGGCACTTTTGGTGTGAGACTCATCCCAGCATTGTTCATAATTTTTTAAAAAAAACCTCTCTCTGTTCAAAACCTGCTTACCTCCCCTCTTCCCATTTCTTTGCTCCTCCTATATGTGATCACAATATATGATGAAGACCTTTCCCCTCCTTTTTCTCCAGTTCTGTCCTTCTTTCCCTTCATGTCTTGACGCTTCAGCACGACCTCCTACTGCTGCTGTAGTTTCAGCCGTGATTGTCCTACGCCCTGCTGGGATTGGGGGAAGGCTTGCCTTCGTAGCCGTACAGGAAAGTGGCTACAATGACTAAAATGGCCCCAAGGAAGAAAACACTGTAGGCAAGAGCACACAACTGTATCATCTCCAGGAGCTGCGCTTATGGAAAAGTAAAACTAAGATTAAGAGATAGCAGAAAAGTTAGCAACTGTTTTCTTTACCCTGTGGGGTCGAAGTCCTGCAGCCAGAAGTACGATATAAGAGTTGACAGGATGATGGAGAGTGACGTAGCAAAGCCCTTGAGGATGTTGTCTGCATACTTGATGACCGCTGCTATGACCAGACCACCCAGTGCCTGAAGAAAAAACAAACACAGAGACACAGATGGACAAAGGCATGACCTGTAGGGCCAATGGGGAGTCTCAGCCACAAAATCAAATAGTCTGTTATCCCAGAAGCTTGACAATATATGTGACAGTATAGTGAGCGAAAGTTACCTGCAGTGCTACAACAGTCCAGGTGACTGTATTGTATCCCTGAAACATCCCAGACTCCCTCACCCTCTCTCCATCATAGGCCAGCATCCCAAAGAGGCCAAACACCAGGCCAAACATCCCTGGTAACACACACACACATACACACACACACACAATGAGCTGCTGATCTGTCCAGAGGTTTCACACTAGAATCTGAACAAAACAAAAATACTGCAGTTCATTAACACAAGGAAGTACAAAGCTTTTCCTGAAGTTCTTTAAAATATATATACAGTACTTCCAATGGGAAATGCTCATATTACACATGGCCAAAGTTTTATATAATGAGGTCATCGTGTACGTACAAGCAATCCCCAAACTAAGCCTAATGTTCAGGCTTCAGACTTTAAACTTTAAATGCTCAGTTACAGACCATTTGTTTCTAATATTGACTCTGTATGTTAATGAGAGTAATTATCTTTAATAGGGTCATCTCGGGCACACCCGCCTGCCATTTTTAAGGGGCAGCCAATCAGAAGAAAGCTGGCTTGAAGGTAGTTCTGCAATGGTTCATCAAGTAACACAAAAAAATTCAATGAGAAAATGCTAACCAGCAGACTCCCCTTGCTTGGTTGTGCTGTGCACTGCTGTGTGTTAAGCTGGTAAACATATTGAATAGAAGCATGCCAATTAATCAATAAAAATGATCAACACTACTTGGTCATGTCACCACTTGTTAGAAAGCTTTCACAGTGGGCTGACAGTTTATTTGGGCAGATACTCTGCTGTAATAGGCACAGAGCACAGTGCGGATGGGAAACTGTATTACTGAGAGATACAATTTTGTCTTCAGATTGTGTTTTAATGAGCAATGCAACCTGATACCAGCGTTCATCTCACTAGCAATCATACAGATTTAAGTGAAAATGCTTTGATCTGTATGTGTCAAGACGCCGAATGACACAAGTTGTGAGTTTTGATTTTACAATGGATACACTGTACATTTTTTCATTTGTTTGAAATGGTCCCAACCTAAGACATTTTTGTTTTTTCTGCTCCTCACCATTTTCTGCCTTCCTCCATCATGCTAGCAAATCAAGCCTGCTACACATACATACATACACAATGTAGTACAAGCATGTTGTGAGACAGTAATAGTCACAGTGACTAACACTGAGCAGTAGTCACAAGGATAAAATGAAGCATCGAAGCAAATAAGGATTTGCAATAATTATTTTTTGTTATTGGATTAGTCGTTACTTGATGAATCATTGCAGCCCTACTGGAAAGGAGGGGGACAGACATAAAATGGCTCATTTCAGACAGTGGGTGAACTGTGGGGCTGCACGAAGGTCCAGTATATGATCAATAATGATTAGCTTCAATTGTGAATCATGCAAAGCTACTCTAATAGAGTCCAAAAATAAAAATGTTGAGCTGAAAATGAGTATTATGGACTTCCTTTAATGTAAGAAATGAAAAAGACAAGACCTATCTCAGCAGAAGTATTGAGATTGTATAAAACGTGTAAGAGGAACAACATTTTTTTCCTCTTTCAAAATTTAAGTCACATAAGCCATAAGAGTATGTTTTAATTTGAGCAGAAAAATCAGTCTTTGGGTTTTATGAATTTAGTTTTAAATCATGAAAGCACTGACATACACTGTATGGACAAAACTATTTGTCCACACCTCTTAATCATTGAAGTCAGGTGATTCACTGAGTTCCATTGCCACATTTATATAAAATGGGCACCTAGCCATGCAGTCTGCCTTTCCAAACGTTTGCGGAAGAATGGGTTGTTTTAAAATGCTCACTGAATTCAAGCGCTGTACTGTTATGGGATGCCACTGCTGCAACAACTCAGTTTGTGAAATTTCTTTCCTCCTAGACATGTCATGATCATCTGTCAGTGGTATTACAACGTGGAGGCATTTAGGAACAACAGCAACTCAGCCACGAAGTGGCACACCACGTAACTGTAAGTGTAATGTGTATGTGGCCCAATACTTTTATTGTATAGTATAAAAGGGACAAGAAGACCGACTGGCAATAAAAAGAAGTTAGTAAGAAGTTCAGCCACAGACTGGCTGTAAGCAAAATTGCTTTTTTAGTCGCTAGCTAGCTTACAGTTAATATCTGTACAGTTTGGACCAAACAAACTGATACTGCTAACATGGTCACAAGTTAAATGTTAAATGGGTGTTATATTTAGAATATTCAACATCTCTGTTTCGTGTATTAATACGCCAACTGCAATAGTAAGCCACATTAGTCACATTCCTCACTGTTGTTTTCTAACAGAGCTTCAGCTAACTATTATATTCATTACAAATAGTATGCCAATTACATTTCCACTTAATGTTTTTGTTAATCATCAAATTGGTTGTTTTGCCAGTGCAAAAAGTCCACAGTATTCAATTAGTCATCCAATAAATAGAGAAATAATTGGCAGAGATTGCATGATTAAAATTCTAATAAAAGGTTTTTTGAGGTTTTTAGTGCTGATCTAAGCTCCAAGGTTTAATGCAGGTGAAACAGCTCCAAGCTGAGTGGGAATCACAGGAGAGTTAACACATACTCACACGTTCCAGGATAAAAATAAACTAGACAGGAACATTCATCTAAACCGAAACATATCGGAGGGTAAAAAGCCCAGCTGGCTGCCTGTGCAAACAGGAGAGGAAAGTGCACACACGAGAATTCGCTTCAGAAACACAGAAGTAGTGCATTTATCACTCTGGAACAACAGCATCTCACATCATTCTTTCTGCTGATGACCTGCTCTAATCAAAAGTCTAAATGTCTTGGACTTTCATTTTTACTGTACTGATTTGCCATTTAAGAACAGCAGCTATACTGTTTAATGACGGATTTTGTTCTGTGATGGATACCGACCTAGCTGGATGTTGCGGACCCAGACACTCTGTTTGCTCTCCTTCAAGATCTTCTCAAAGTAGACTCCAGCAAATCCACTGGAGCAGCATGCCACCAGCACTGCTGTAACACCAACAAACTGGGAGCCTGCAGACAGGGCCTCCTTCTCTGGGGCCACGGCAGACTCAGAGGGCCACTGCAAGCACAAACACAGAAAAGCTTAGATTGTAACATGTGGAAAAACGCCATATAAGCATTTTCCCCATAGATGTATGATTTAGAAGGTAAATGTCTTATCCAAAAATTTAAGCCAGATTTCAAAGAAAGAATATAAAACACACAATGTTACAAAAAATTGGAAAAAGAAAAAAAAAACACAACACACCCCTACATCCTAAGTGTGCATTTGTATGTTTCAAGACCAAGGCCCTGTAAAACAGCAACTTTTTTAGGTCATAGTTTTTCAACAGATTAGTCACACAAAACACAGTAAAATTTAACTGGCAATAGGCTAATTTAACAGAAGAGAATTTTTTGCTAAGCTAAGGTGACTATTTACCAATTTACAAAAACTACAGTTTCTCAAACTAGCTTTTGGCTGGCTCCAAAATCCCTATTGACTCCCATGTTGAATGTCTAACTTTAAAGCAGAAATAAACTCATTTAATGCCTTGTTGAGTCACTGTTTAAAGAATGATTATCAAGTGTCACATGTTCAAACTACATTTTTTGTATTGGAAGGCTTAAAACTGTTTTGATTAGGAGATGAGTGCCAAAACAGGCAGTCATAGCCAGTAGGTACACTATATCAACAAAACTATTGGGCCACCTACACATTACACCTACAGGAGCTTTTGTGACATTCCATTCTAAATCCACATTAGTATGGGGTAGGTACCCCATGAAGAACCCCCTCCAGTTCACCTACCAGCCCCAATTTGAAACTGCCTTTATCTACCTGCTCAACTATATTTACACTCACCTGGACAAATCAGTGAGCACTGTGAGGGTCATGCTTTTTGACTTTTCGAGTGTGTTCAACACCATTAGATTGGCTTTACTGGGTGAGAAGCTGACAGCAATGCCTGTGGATGCCTCTTGGATTGCTGACTACCTGACTGGCAGACCACAGTACGTCTATCTGCAGCACTGTGTGTCAGACAGCGCAGTCAGCAACACCCAAGCCTCTAAGGAGACCATACTCTATCCCTTTCTCTTCAAACTCTACACCACAGACTTTCGCTACTGCATAGCAACTTTCCACCTTCAGAAATTTTCTGATGACTCTGCAGTAGTCAGGTGTATCAGACAGGGTAATGAGGAACCATACAGGACTGTGGTGGGCAACTTTGTCACATGGTGTGAACAGAACCATCTGCAGCTTAACGCAACAAAAACCAAAGAACTGGCTGTGGACATGACAAGGACCAAAACACCAGTGATCCCTGTTTCCATTCATGGGGTCTGTGTGGAGATAGTGGAGGATGACAAATACCTTAGCGTTCACATTAACAATCAGCTTTCTTTTTACACCTTCAGCTGCTCCCTTGTATTCTCCCCAATGGGTTACCACAGCAGATTAATCCCACATTGGTAATTTCACAGAGGTTTTACACCGGATGCCCTTCCTGACGCAACCCTCTGTGGTGAGAGAGGCTTGTGTCCCCACCCGGAATGGAACCAGGGACCTTTTGCTTGTAAGGTGAATGTGTAAACCACTACATGACAAGGACATTACACTGACAATAAACTGGACTTCATTAAACACACAGAAACCCTCTATAAGAAGGGCCAGCGTTGTCTAAATTTTCTAAGACGATTTAGGTCCTTTAATATCTACCAGATGGATGTTTTATGCATCTGTGGTAGCCAGTGCCATAATCTATGATGTCGCGTGCTGGGGCAGCAAACTTAAAGTAGCGGACACCAACAGACTTAAACTGATCTGCGAGGCCAGTAATGTTGTGGATTTGGAGCTTGACTGTCTTACGGAGGTTCAGAAAGGAGGATGCTGTCCAAGTTGAGGACAATATTGGATAATCCTTCGAACCCTCTCCATGACGTGCTGGATAGACACAGGAGCACGATCAGCAGAAGACTCATTCCACTGAAATGACCACAGAACGCCACAGGAAATCTTTCCCACCTATGGCCATCAAACTCTGCAACTCCTCCCTTTAATACATGGACTGTTTTTTATGGCTTAGCTTGTATCTTTTATATAGCACTTATGTGACATATCGAACTTTTATTGCACTTAAATTAGGGCTAATTTGTTTTTTTAGCTTTCATGCTCATATTTACATTTTACTGTCTTAAATTTTAGTGTGTACTGGACATTGTACTTTTAGTCAGAAGTTTACATATATTTCCTTAGCATTTGCATCTCCAAAAATTAGGTTCTTTGTCTCTGTGTGTGTTTGCAAACTAATACAGCTTTTTTATGTTGCTTTTGGAGTAAGGCTTCTTCCTGACTGAGTGGCCTTTTAGCCCATGTCGGTACACGACTCGTTTGATTGTGGATAATGACACACTCTTACCAGCTTCAGCCATTACTTTCACAAGGTCTTTAGCTTTGGTTCTGGGGTTGAGTCACATGTTTTGGACCAAAATATGTTCATCTCTGGGCACAGAACCCATCTCCTTCCCGAGCGGTATGGTGGCTGGACATTCCCATGTTGTTTATACTTGCAGATAATTGTTTGAACAGATTAACGTGGCACCTTCAAGCATCTGGAAATTGCACCCAAGGATGAACCAGACTTGTGGAGCTCCACAGTTCTCTTCCTGATATCTTGGCTGATTTCTTTTGATTTT
>VUQH01054393.1:5874-23349 GCA_015106775.1 Etroplus canarensis | reverse complement strand
GGGTTGGTGTGAGGGAAGAGGATGCAAGGGATAGGGTGAGATGGCGGCAGATGATCCGCTGTGGCGACCCCTAACGGGAACAGCCGAAAGAAGAAGAAGAAGGTGTCATTACTAATGTCAGTTTTTACTTTCTGAGAAGGAGAAGAGAGAGACAGCTAAATCTTATTTTCTCTGAATTTGATGGCATCTGTAAAAGAATCATTTACTTAAATATTAAAATTTTAAAAAGCAAGTTATTATACCATACTACATGCAAAAAAGGGAACTGTTTATATTTACTGACAACCTGTTACCTGATTGTTGACTGTATTTCAGTGTTTCTTCTGTATATACTCTGGCATTGCAGTCATTCCAGATTGTGTTTAACTGCATAATTCAAAAATCTGTGGATTTCAGCATGGCCAGTTTTAAAAATCATAAATAGCCTACTGTTTTCTGCATCCCAAATCTAACACAAGAGTCACAAGAGATTTAGTTTATTAAACATCACTTAGCCTGTTTATCCAGCCTTTTTGTGACAATCCATTCCTTCATGTTATCTATCCTGAGACTTCTAAATAGCCACGCCTTAATTTGCCTGCTGCAGTAGCTGAGAACACACATTCTAGGGGTATGAAATATTGTTAAAATCACAACAGGTTGACATTTTCATTAGCAAAGCACAACATTGTTTTGGTACTTGTTGCAATACCTTAGATGAATTAGTTTGAATTAAGAAAATAATCAGAATGCTTTTTAGCACTTATCATGACTGTCAGAAACAAACTTAATTTATTTTATTTAATTAAAAAAAGAGATGTATTCAATAATCATTGTATTTATTATTCAAGCTATTAAGCTATCTTAAATAAAATCTATCTTATCTAAAATTAAATTATACATAATTTTGTAACTCAGAAGGGAAACTGCTGAAATAGTATTAAAAACATGTAGCAGAGAATATACTTATTAAGCTAATAATAATCTGAAAACTAAAAAAATAGTTTATTCAATCTCCTTAATAATAAGCTTTTTATATTTGGGGAGATTGTTCAAATTTCAATGAATTTCCTTTCATTGCTATTACAAAGTGTTTTGAATTCAGAAGAGCTGATTGTACTCTACAGGTGACCATTTCATGTCTATAACCACATATTCACCTATTCAAGCTTCTTCAAACTGAGAGCAAGCCTTTCGTGAAAATTCAATAAGGAAAAAAGGGGACAATTTTCTTTCCTTGGAGGGATCTGTAACTGTTTTATTCAATTGATATTGATCTTGCTTTTAAATGAAGGACACAGGTAAGGCAGTGTGATGAACAGAAAAAATATTTTCTTGAGAACAAGTATCAAGGGCAGCTGCTTAGTTGCTGTGTTTACGCCAGAAAGGTTCAGGCTGCGGCATCCCTGGGGTGAAATGGTTAAATATTGGACTATACTGACCACCTTCTTTCCACTCTGTAGACCATAAAGCTTAGGAATACTGGCAAAATTAAAACATAATGCAAAGGTCTTTCCACTTATTGCCAGGCAAGCTTATTGATGACCTGTCACATTAACTCGCTTTGGGGAAGAATTATAGCAACAATTTGGAATAAAGTGTAGAACAGAAAAAGAGAAATCATTAGATCCTGGGGCTACTGTTATGAATTACATGTAATAGCCCTTCTTTTCATTAAATCTCAATGGCAGAGGGCACTTTCAGCAATCTTGAAGGAACACACACACGCACACACACACACACAACACACAGAGAAGTCCAATTTTCATTTATTGACATGAAGTATTATTTGGTCCTTTATTAATTTTACTTTCCTTATCCCCCCCAAAGTTGGGCTTGTGGTAGCAACTTACTTTTTCCAAAATCACTCATTTCTTTGAGTTATTATTTGAGCTATTCCTTTTCTGCAGTTGGTTCATGCAGCGTAGTTCTTTTAGCAGCATGTAACAGTGCCATTTGTGATGGAAAATGTTTGAAAAGCAGCAGCAATACAGTCATGATTGAGTTTCCACAAGTGTAACATTGATGGTACCTTTCTGCTTCTTCCTGTGTATGATTTTATTGCCGTTTTGAAGAGGTTATGGATTTTGCAGAATGTAGAGCTCCTTTGATAGATGATTCTTGCATGAGACTTAATTAATTCTTATGATTAATTATCTTGCTTTGCTTATAACTTCATGCTGTTACCCTGCTGACCACAATTTCTTTTCATTCTGAGAATAAAAAAAGAGGGGGTTGCATATTCAAGATAGTGTCCACATGTGGGCTTTATTGAATGATTAGCTGAAGTAATTTGTTTTCAGAATCTAATTAATCCACATGACCCAGCAAGCAATAATGTGCAAGGACACACAAAAACACACTAACACACACATCTTGGTAACATCTCCTATTTTGAAATTCTCTCATGTGCCTGGGTGCATGCATTCAAAAGTGGACACACAAGTGTCTTTCGGCCCTCTGCTACAGCCTCCAGGGACTCTTTCATCTTGGCAGTAGAGCCAGCATTAGATGCAGATTGGTGAATTTCCAGTCTCAGCCAAAAAGTTGGGCATAATTGACTCACTGAACAAGCAAAGTCTGCAGGCACTTTTCACCACTTTTTCCCCCTTTACTTTCTCTGTGATTGCAGGCACTCTTTCTTTTGTGTCTGTGACTTACCATCGCTGCAGAAGAATTAATACAAAGTAACAGGTGTTTCTTTTATGTTTCACATTTAATGTGCAGTGTTTTCAAACACTGTTGTAGAAAAAGCTATTACTGACCCCGATATTTAAAAAAAAAAAACCCCAAGAGCTATGGAATTATTTTATTTTGGTTGTCTCTTTAACTGTATAAAGCTACATGCAGTCTGAGTTCCCCTGGCTGACATTATTTATCCATACATGTAAATGCAAATCTGTCTCACTCTCATGTATGAGAGAAAGTTAATTTTGACTTAGGGGGGACTTGAGAAGATCTAGGTAGTCAAAGGTCAGTTTTACAAGGGTGAAAAATGGTGAAATAACAATATTTTATATCTAATTGGTCAAGTTTGGACAGCCACTTGATTTGTTTGTGTAGGCTGACAGCAGACAGTAATTCTGCATTTTTTGTTCTTTTTTTGTTTTGTTTTTACATTTATGTAAGAGTGTGAAGCCATATTTTAGCATTTAAAAACTTTCATCATGCCATGGGAATAGTCCACTTTCATTATACTTAGACAATGGTGTTACAGTATAGCATGTGTTGCAGATATAACCATCAAAATTACTCAGACTGCAGATCTTAAATATTCCACGAACAGCCAAATTAGTTAGTGACACATTGAAAAAAACTACATATAAGCAGACAGTGAAACAACATGCTGCTATAATTGTTGTCATTCCTAATCTCTGTTTTTGTCCCCTGGGCTTCTACCTGTAGGTGAAAGAGGCTATACAGAAACAGACGTATCTGCATCTTGCAGCTCAGCGTTATATGGTGGCTGTGAAACAATCATCATATGTTAAAAAAATGTAAAAAAAACCCACAATTAATATAGCTGAATTTGAACTTAATTATATTTCCTGAAAGCCTGTCACTATATTTTCTTTTTCTGTATTTTAATGCTCTGTCTATAATCTGATATTGCAGTTGCTTTAGATTGTTATGACCTACTTTATACAACAGTCAGTCATATCAGGATGGGTGATTCAAATGTCATAAATATAAGCTGTATTAAGCAACCCGAAATATAAGACAAATGTCAGGGATGCAGTATATTGATATCCTTTATCCTAATTTTGGCTACACTGCAGCCTGTGCAATACTACTACAATTTATCACAGACTGTACCATAGCTTTGGACTTTAGACGTCTCTGTGTGCTTACACTAATGGTCACTGATAGCTTTTCTCTCCAATTACATAGTAAAGCCTCTGTGATCCTAAAAAAACAGATTTGTTAGCTGTCTTAATATGGAAATTCTGATTAACCATAAATTTTAAGCTGTTGTTTCGGTTTGCTTTTTTCTAATTTTATAACAAATGAAAGTAGAGGTTTAAAAGTTTCTGGGGAGGTGTCTCAAACCTGTGCACACAAATATCAGAACACACAGCTATGTGTGGTACACACTGTCACATTATAAACAACTGTCATTATTTTTTTTAAATGTCTGTGAGCCAGTAAAATGTGTAGATTACATACACATGCTCGTTTCAGTTTAATTAAAACCCATTCAAAATTCATTCTAGTAATATGCAGTGACTTTATATAACCTACTAAAATTGTCAAAAGTCATACCTTAGTTTTTCACTGTTTCTCACAAATGAAAAAAGTTTCTGTTGTTGCAAACTAATATTCTCTGTTCAAGCATAATGATTTGCTCTTGCACCCTAAAAGATTCTCAGATCCACACCACAGATACAAGGACACTGCCGCTCCATAAGCCTATGCTTAAGTTAGCTGCTGCTCTATTGATCTGAGCAGCTGAAACCACTGCTTCACAGAGCTAAATCCAAAATTGAGAATGAAAAAAGCATAATACAAAAGAAGAAAAGGTGCCTGTAGGGGATGAATTTTAATATTCACAAAATTATGACCAAGAGGGAAAGAGGAGGAGAAAGACAGCGATGTATGTTAAACCTCAGAATGGAAAGGACATTTAAATAGTTTATATGATAAATTGAAGGATGCTGTGTGTGATTAGCTCAGACTGTTAATAAAAAAAGATGACATCAGACTAAAGGCAGTGTAGTTGCTTGTATTCTGCCAGAACAATAAGTTACACAAACATCTCTTGTCATGTTCTTCAGACGACTACAGTGAAATGTGTAATGTACGTGTTTAATGAATGACATAAGCACATAAAGCTGAAATACACTGTGCTGCTTTAAGGAGCTTTTCACTTCGGCTGCATACATTGCTTTTGCTTATGTGTTATCGTTTGATTTGGCAAGAATATAGCATTACTTATATTTATAATTACTTATACATTTTTATTTCCAGCATTTACACAATTCCTTGAAATGGGCACAGCATCTCACTGTCACATACCCTTCCACAGTAACCTCATTCAGAGCCAGCATGGCTGAAACAGATCAGACGAGGAGTTACACTTTTGGCTCTCTCTGGACATACAGTGGTTCACAGAAGACCTGAACCCCTTTTAATTTATTAAACAAGCCCAACTCACAAGGCCAGGCGACAAGGAGGGTGTTATAAATATTAAAAGAAGAGTTTGCTCTGCCACACTCTCATATTAAATCACACAGAGAAGAATGTATCTGCCCTTATTAAAAGATAATGTGTTCTGGAGCCATAAAAATGTATAACCCACTACTCTAGATCCCTCTCCTCCTTCGCCTTTTTTCCTCTTTTGTCTTGGTCCAAGTGAAGCCTTTTTGTGTCCATCAATCTCTGTTTTTTCCCGTTTCTCTTTGTGTCTTTGTACACCCATTTTGTATTTTTCTTCTTTCGTGAGTAATGGTGGACTACAACAGAATACATAAGAACAGAATAGCTGAACCGTTTTTTAAACCACTCACATGAAAGGCATTTACACATTGTCAGTTAACCTGATTTTATGTTGCAAGCTTTTGACGCTGCATGAATATCAAGTTAATGGAATACTCTGTATTTCATCTTGAATGTCACATACCCTTCCATTTAGCACGAAATGAGTTTGAAAGGTTATGAAATCTTTAACATTAATAAACCAATAAAAACTATGTAAAGATACAATAAATGACATCCTTAGTACAGTCCAGCTGAGGTCCTGCCTTTGAAACTGTTGACACTCACTGTGATTTCAAAGACGTTTTCACACATGCATTGCTGTCATGTACTTCTCTAAACATCACACATCAGAACCTTACATGAGAATTCAGAACTGATCTCAGCTGGATCTGACGTTAAACTATCTTTAACCTCTCACCTCCCTTGTACAAAGTCTGTGAATGTGCAATTGAGCCCATGTAAGAAAGGAGCAGGTAATTATCTGGGGAATTCAAAGCAAGCAAGTGAAAATTATGTGTCCTGCATCCTGCACACTCTACCCATCAAATTGAGTATTTCCAGTTGTGAGAACTCCTCTTATGTCGAGAATCCCCTGTTGTGTTCTACCTTTGAGAAAGGGCAACTTTAGAAAATGCCTGGACCTAATTATCTCAACATTGTCTGGAATTCATGTGTGAAAAGACTTGAGAGTGACCACTCACACCACATTGTAAAATGATTGAAGAATCCTCTATATGTGTGGTAAAGTGAAAAAGACATAGTTGGCAGAGGGGCTTAGAGACAAGAGAAGAGAAAGGTAAAGTGAATATAATGTTGGTCTCATGATGGTCAGACTGATCCAACAGAAGCAGAATGATTTCAGGCATTCTCTTTCCCATTCCTAGCTACAGCTTGGTCAGAGATTTAGCTGTGTTTTGTTTTGCCTCTGCTGTGGAGGCATTATGTTTTCAGGTCAACTGTCCATCTATGCGCCCACCTGTTTGTTACAAATCTTATTACTACTACAGATTTTGACTTGTCTGTTACATCTTTGGTTCATTTCTGTGATGAGTAGAAGATCTCAAAACAATTATGAAAGTGTGGGGTCAAAGATCAAGGTCACACAGTGTCACTGATGAAATTCTTGTTAAAATCGTAGGAGCTTACTGAGCAGCTGGATCCTAGCTAAATTTTGTATCCTTAATTATTACAGTGGAAGAAGATAACATTTTGATAACATTTTTTAGATCAAGAGATCAAAGGTCAAGATCACAGGGTGTCATCAATGAAAATTACTACCATAGGAGCTGATTGGGCTCCTGTATCCTTGTCAATGGTTGTATGGATAGTCACTATGATGGGCAGAAGAATTGATAAATTTTTTTCAGTCCATGCATCAGTCCATCTCTCCATTACAAAATTTATCACCATACAAGCTGACTTATTTGCTGGATCTTTTTCAAACTTTGTGTGGCTGTGTGGTCAATACCTATGATAGACTAGTATCTGTGATGGGTTAATACCATGATATTTTTTTTAAATTTTTTAAACCTCTGTTTTCCAGCTCTGACTGACAACAATTCAAGTGACATCACTCAAATTCAGTCATTAGGCTTTTAGCAGCCCTGTCTGTAGCTGCTAAAGGCTTTATGCAGCATTTTTCACATATGCAATGTACTCCCCAAGCAATCACCAAGAAATCAATAAATATGTTACTCTTGGAAGAGCTCTGGAGCTATGAGGAGGTAGTATCACAATGTATTAGTGTAATTCGCAACGTTATGTAGAATCTATTAATGTTTGAAATCTACTGAGCATAGGAAGCCAAAGTAAGGACCAAATGGGTTGTGCATGGCTTCTTGAAACCACTGGCATGTTTTTTCCATGATTTGAAATTTACATTGTAATCTATACAAAGATCAAACATCATGTTGTGGGTGTGTGTGGCATGTGACTGTATGGTCATGGCTTGTTTGTGCTTGCCTTGGGCTGTAAAAGTCAGACTGGAGTGGAGCACTCAGACAGTGATAGTATATGATGATAAAAAACACAAAAAAACAACATTCACGGTCTTGACAGATAGAGGTGAAGAGACAAAACCATGTGTGTAACTTAACGCCCTAGTCTTCGCCCTGCTGGGTCCTGCCAAGGGAACATTCCTCTACTCTTTGCTCCACTGACCAAGCAGAACTGCGGCACAGTGAACCCACAAACCTCTACGTGTATGAGCGTGTGTGTGTCAATATGAGTGCGTGTGTCCACTGGGAGGCAGTGAAGTGTGACAGCCTGGTCACTCAGACCATGGAGACTTATGGAGCGAGAGCAAGCCAGCTGTTCAATTTGGCCACATGGGCAGACACAGAAAGAAAAGGAGAATACTGAAGAGAAACAGTGTCAATATACAACGTGTGTTGTATGTCTAACCCATCCTTCTATCACTGCTTCCCCTGCTCTGACATTGCTATATTTTAGTTATCACAAGCCCACACATTGCACATAGACAGTGGCAGGGTTGTATATAGCATTTCTTGGAGAGGATAATGAGATAAGTGCTAATTTCTCAGGTGTCATAGACTGATATGAATAATACAGGCCATTCCGTTACCCATCTACCCCACTGCTGTCACCGTCACCTTTTTTTTTAGATCCGCCTACAGCGTGTCCGTATGCTGTCAGAGCATCAGTGTCATGTGTCTTACCTTGAATAACCTGAAAACCAGACTTTGTGAACAGAGAAAGTCAGTGTGAATAAAGGAAATAAGCTTTGTTGGAAGAAAGGGAAACCTTTAATGGGTTTTTGCATGAGGTGTGGACAGGCAGATTCTTTTCTCTTTCATGACTATCATCTCTACTGCCTTTCCAACAGCTGGAGACCTGTATTAACTCCTAATTCATTTTCCTAACAACAATTCATGCTGGCCAAGAATCAGAAAAAGATTGATCTTCCCTTTTTATTTTTCATGTGATGATTTATTTACTGTGTGCTGTTCTTTCACTACTGCCCTGGTTTGCATGTTGGGGACTCCTAAGGCACTGTGGGGGTGGTCCTAAATTATTCACTTCTTTTTCCAAGTCCCTCTTTCATTCTCTTTTTCCTTCATTTTGCAGGGCGAATGTGTGTCTGCCTGTCTCTTTGTGTAAATCTCGTGTCCATCTCTGTTCCCCTCTCTCTTTATTTTATTATTCTCAGAGAGCTATGCAGCTCAGCTCTGACTGCATGATGTGAATGAAATGATAGCAGCTTAGAACAATCGTTAAAGCAGGAAATAATCATCTCTTTCCTCTTTGCTCTGTTTTTATGCTGCCTGTCTTTTGCAGTTCTCTGCTCTTACTCCCTAACCTCACCAACTGGCACTTTCATCAGCTCTCTTTTTTTCTCCCTCTGTATTTCCTCAGATCCCAATGCTCTGGGGCAGCACGGCACTGACCATGCCTTGATCGGAGGAGTGGTGGCTGTGGTGGTCTTTGTCACCTTGTGTTTAATCATTGTTCTGGGAAGATACCTGGCCAGGCATAAAGGTAAAACCACGGTGGACCAGACCTAGAGTGCACAAGACTCATGGCACTAGTGGAGCATGTCCTTCTTGTCCCATTAGAATAAAATCTTTCTTCAATTCCCAAGTTACAACTGATGTATCTGCAGGGAAGAAAAGAAGAATGAAAACATATATCATCTAAACATATATCATCTTAGTATGTCATTCTGAGAATAAATTTATGTTATCCCTGAGCATAAATGACCAATAGCAATATTACTTTACCCTAGTGTACTATATTATTACACTATATTATATGACAGGGAGTATAGCTCTTAGCTGTAGAACTTTTTTCCCTAAATAGACAAACGATAATAATAGGAGGGACGAAACTCATTCGCCTTACAAGCGAAAGGTCCCTGGTTCAATTCCAGGTGGGGACACAAGTCCCTCTCACCATGGAGGGTTGTGTCAAGAAGGACATATGGGGTAAAAACTCTGTCAAATTACCATTGCAGATTAATCCACAATGGCGACCCCTTGAGAATACAATGGAACAGCCAAAGGTACACTATGCGTGGGAATTGCCCTCAATACTCATTTTCAAACTGATGGCATTTCTGAGTGTGCCAGAGGATGCTAGTAACTAGTTATGGCATAGTTCTCTAATATATGAACAAAGTCAAGTTTGCTAGAAAAAGGGAGGCTGAAGTTCAAACTTGCTGATCAGTTTTCATCACTACTGCTACCATAATACTCTCTTAGTTAAAGCAAAGAGCCACATCACAAAATTTGGGCTTGCAACTTTGAGAGTTAATAGAAGATTCACAATACTGAAGGTACTGATGCTATCCTGCTGTAGCTGTGCAGGGTTTCACAAACTTAGTCTGCTGTATTTAAATACACCATTCTAATATCTTAGCTTCTTGTTGTTTTGTATATGAATAACGTAGCACTACTGATTTTGCCTTTAGATGTGTTTTTTGCCTCAGGCAGCTAACACCATGCAGGGCTGCTTAGTATTTGTTTTCCTTAAAATAAATTTATTTTCTCGTTGCTACAGGAACATACTTGACAAACGAGGCCAAAGGAGCGGATGATGCCCCTGATGCTGACACAGCCATCATCAACGCTGAGGGCAACCATGCACACGCAGAAGAAAAGAAAGAATACTTCATTTAGACTGCAGGGGGAGCTGTGCAGCTCTCACCTTCTCATTTCCTTCTTTTGATCTCTGTACTTCTTATTCGCTCTTTCTGTCCCCCACTTTTCTTCTTCACCTCTGACCACTGCCCCCATCATGTCAACAAGGAACCCACAGGCAGTCCACAAACAAAGAATTTCTCTGTGTTTTACTATTATTTCCTTTTTTGAGTCTGTTTCTGTCATTTACATTGTGTCTTTTATTTTTCTGTTTGTTTTTTGCTTTTCACAAATGTTTTTCACAAGCAGCTTGCTGTTGCTGCTGAAGTTGGCCCCTTTCTCACTTTTCTCCACATCTTCAACATGAATACCTAGAAATCTGTAAATCTGTCATGACTGCTTCTTAGCCCTCGTGTTCATCTTTGCTCCTGTTTCCCACCAAGCAGACACCCAAACACATATTGTTCAGACACGTCCACAGACACATATCATATCTCACATCAACACGGTGCCTAAAAATACAGACGCCATTGAACTTCTGTCAATGCCTTCATGTATCGTCTGTCAGTAGCAATGTAAATGCTTTGTAGATGGTTACCAGGACCATCATTTCATTGCTTAGCTCACAGCTTTTGATTATGCATTGTGTCTTTTTTTATTTGAATGAAGATTTGTGCTGTTTACGCCTTATACATGTCTGTCACACTGAATATGGTACTTTTAGGTGAGCCACCTATCCCTATCCCATCCCCCTCTAAATAGAGTTGTAATTAAACAGTTGACCCTTGTAAGATACGAAGAAGGATTTGTGTAACACTGTAGCAAGGTCTGTCAGATAAGTGTATAATATGATTTTCATTATTAGGGTAGGAGTAATAAAGGGTAGTGTGGTATTGTTTAGAGCAGAGAATACACACCAAAAATATGTGAAAGATGCTAGATGAAGCATTCCATTTCAGCAAACTTAAGTATATAAAACCATTTGCTAAATCTGCTGCCCCTGTACTTTTACCTGTATAGTCCTGCACTGTCCAGGCAGCAGTTTAGTGAAACACCATCACCTTAAGTATCATCTGGACAGCTTATGGTAGTTTGTGTTTTACATAAAGGGTTCAGGTGTACAGAAAGAGTCAATCTCCTCTCTCTGTATAGGCTGTATAAATTGTATTCAAATAACTTTAGCTTTTCGCTTTGAATAATTTGGTTTATGTTTGTCATGTTGAAGTTATTTTAAGGTTTGAGGACCCCGCGAAATGTAAAATTAACCATAAGGTGTTTATAGAAAGACAAAATATAAGATTAAAGATCTGGTAGGTAATGGGAGACTTCAGTACATATTGACATATAGCCACTTCCAAATTTATGTTAACTAGTTTGTAATAGTTTAGTAAAGCTGCCATCATCAGCTTGTCATGCTTGTTATCTCCATTTTTTCTGTCTCTCTCTTCATGAACTCAACTTTGATTTCCATTTCATGGGGTCTTCAAGCAAAAAAAGGAGAAGAGAAAAAGAAACAAATGGTGTGAGTGCTGGGTCATAGATCTGCAGGGGCCTCTTTTCCAAAACAAAAAAACTGAAGACAAATAGAAAAGCACAAAATTGTCTGATTGAGTTACTGTGTTCCTTTGCCAACTACTAGATCGCCTTGTGAATGGTTCTTCCATTCAAATGGATAACGGGAAGATGACAAGGCTCACTTTGATTCAGTTCTAAAGAAAAAAAAGTGCAGTGGATCTTTTTGAAAATGTAAGCTAAATCATGTTTTTATATTTAAAAAATGTTTCTAATATTTTTTTGATTTTAATGGTTCTAAGCTCCCTGCTGTATATTGTGTCTGCTAAAATGTGGTTGGTTGTGAAAATTGCTGTTCAATTCTGGATTCCTGTATTTCTTCAAATATGTATATTAGCCACCTTACCTGATTACTTTTTTTTAAAAAAAATTCCATCACATAATCCTTATCTGAAAAATTTTAAAACAAATGTGTTTTATTTTGGCGCAAGGCATGTATATAACGTGTGAGAACTAAATTTTGGTAATACACATTGGCATGTTTTTGTTTGGTTCTTTTTCTTGTTTAATTTATTTGTAATTTAAAGCTATTTCAGAGAGAACCACACTGAAGGTATAGGGATACCTTTATTTTGGAAAACATTGGCTTCTTTTGTTTGTGGCATGACCTTAAGTGCTACAAATCTGAAGGATCTGATGCTTTAGAACTTGTGAAAAAAACAAAGCAAACATGCAAAACTCTGGAATAAGCTGTCTGTTCATGGAATTACAATGAAAATGTGCATTTGCCTTCACCAAATTTGTAAAATACAAACTGGAACAGGAATCAAAAGAATCATTACCTCCATGATGGTGGCAAGAAAGTTTCCTCATATTAAGACAGACATAACATATCATAGTCATCAACTTTTATTTTCATCTCTGCCTTCCATCTTTCATCAGTTTGCAGGAATTTGGCTAATTTATTCTCTAGTAAAGGAGGACCCAAAGATTTAAAGGCAAGGCAGTACTGCGAGGGATCAAATTATTACTAAGGGCAATAATATTTTGGGTCTCGGTGTCTCCATTTTGGTGGTCAATTTCCAACATTATGCAAATAGGGTCAGCAAGAATCTTATGTCTATGTTTTGTAACTCAAGCACTGCTCGAGTGAACCATTTGGGAATAATTTGGGCAGTCTGCTCAGTTTTAGCCTGTCATCACTGATGTAGGACTTAGGTTGTTTATTACATTTTAAACATATTTGTTTAGAAAATAAGGAAGTGTTGCCACAAATTCCATATTTTACACTTTTAGTGCACTTAGATTAGTATATCACCATTTATAGGTTCAACTTCAGCATCACCACAAACCTTCTATAGATCCAGCCTAAACCATTCTGAACTGGCTCTGGTCTTTGCAAACCTTGTTTATTGCATATCTGTAGATACATTTATCACAATGATTTAACATCTTGTTCTTTTTTTATTTTTATATCTTATTCTATTCTTTGTGTCTTAAATTACTAATGGTTTCTCTCACATTTTCTGTTATTTTACACCTCCATATTTGAAATAAGAAAGTGGGTAAATGAATTTGTTCATGCTAAAGTCAGAGAAAAGGATTAGGCTATTTCATATCAAACACACTCAGAATTAAACAGGTTTGCAGTGATGAGTTGATGTTGGCATCAGAAATAAAACGGGTGCCATTTACTCAACTATGCACTCTGACCAATATGATGGATATTTCTTAGTAATTAGTAAAATGTGTACTTTGTGTTTTCTTTCTGAAACCCACATGTAAATATTTATTTTGACATAATAGTAATGAGCTAATTTGTTGTAAGTGGCTTTTATACTCATTAGACCAAACCTGAATCTTGTTTAATTTGTTATTTTAACAGCCTGGCACTTACAACCATGCACTATGACAGGATCAACTGTAGCTCTGTTATATCTTTGGTATCTTTGTTGTATTTCTTTGTTGTTGTCAGTTGAAAATAAGCTTTAAACGTGTTGCCTCTTTGATTTTCAACATTTATTGGTTGGGATAATATTCACTAGATCACGAGCCTTTAATTTCATCCTGGCAGCAAGACAGTAATAGTGCTAACATAGCTGCAGTGCCGTTTTCATTGGGCACAAGTCCATTTTGTAGGATTGTGTGTCTCTAATTTCCTGGCTCCAAACAAACCCGCTTTCTTCAACTGAAGGTGCAAGTCAGGGAGCTGAGGTTGTGCATTTATGCAGATTAAGCTGTGCAATACTGGCAGTAATTTTGGCATGAAATTGCACCTGGTTTTGTGAACAATTTTCATGTTGGCGGAGGCACATACAGACCTGTGTGAAATCACACATAAAAGTTTCACATTTAGGCTATTGTTTTGCCTCTTTAAAGTAAAACTAGATTTAACAGATTTAAATGTACAAAACACATCTTTCAAAGTAAAGTAAGCTGTTTGCAGTGAGTTAAATTAACAGCTCCTTGTTGGTTTGTGGGATCATTCACACTCAGTTGATTAAATCTTCACCCTTGCCGTGTGTTCTTCCTGAACACAAACACAAGTTACTTTTTATGTTGACTAAATGGGCTGGTGCAATGATCAGCACCAGAGAACCTTGTACATTTAAAGACCATTAGAACCCATATTTGGAGGTCTGTTTATTTGTGCCTTGTGACCCTGTACCTCCAGTTTGCTACCTAACCACCCTCCTGCCTGTTAAGCCTCATTTAAAGAGAGATGAGACAAGCTGAAGTGACTGATGATTATTAAAACATGTCCAAACTCTACTTGCTGATACTCCCATCACACTGCACTGGCCCTGGAACAAATCTAGTCGCAAAGCACTGCAGTCACACACATTTTTGACCATTTGACTTCCAGGAAATTAGAGGTCCACTTTAATATTCAAAATTTCTAATTCTAATTATAAAGAGATGTGAAAATAATGGCCACTTTGAGCTATGATCTGTCAAAAAATTCCCCCTTTTTTAATCCAGTGGTTTGCATTTTGTTTTAACTCTTAGGTTTAATGGTAAATTTGTTCTCTACAGCAGTGCTTATAACATAACATAGCCTGTTCCTGTTCCATCTGTCCTCCTCCTCTTGCCCTCCAAATGTCTTTGCTGTACAGTATGGCTTCAGTGCACTTCTTTATTACTCTGCAATATTGACACAAGAATCAATCAGCCCAATTTCTTTATTGTCACATCGATGACATGTGACGCAAGCGCATGTAGTGATGTGTTTCTTTTCTTTTATTATATCTGTTGCTTTTATTTTGCATCTCAGGAATATATTTCATTTAGATATTTTTGTTTGTTTCCTGTCTTAAAATGGGGACTTGTGAGCACTTTTCACTCTGCTAGTCCCTGTGTGCTGACACCATGTATTTTTTGAGTTTAAGATTATCACAATGATAATAAAAATGATTCAGTGACTCTTCAATAATTCTGTCACCTTGCTGTCATTGGAATATTAGATTTAAGAAATCATTTTTTGATATGATCACTGACTTGAAATACTGAGATTTAGAAATATGCTGCAAATAACTGAGTTTCAACAATGATAGAAGGTGTCTTTAACAGAATCTAATTTTAGCTTATGTTATATAAGCAGTCCAATGCTCTTGTCCTTTATCATAATGTTTTCCTTGTAGCAACACACAACTTTATGTATATCAGTCTTTAGATGGCAGGTGTTGTAAGGCACTATCTCTCACTAAATACAAAATATCCACAGTGAAGCTCAGAGTAAAGATCAGGATTAGAGCTAGACACATGTTAGTTCAGCTTCTGATGTACCTTGGTGAAATAGGGGGTTTGATATCAAGCTGTACTGAGAAAGCTTGATTTGATATATAGCACCATAATGGAGGTGTTTCTCTCCCATTGTCTGTGGGATTTATTATATTTAATTTAGAGGTTCGTATGTATGAAATGAAAATTGTTGAATAAATAGTTGCCAAAACATCTGTATAAGCCTCATTCTATTTTTTCAGTCATCATTTTTCTCCTGAAAGCCTCTTGCCTCAGTATTTCTGAACTGAGTGATAATGATACACTATAAATACTGCTGCTTTGGAAACATCTGAATTTGTCCTCATGAGAATCAATGCCCAAACACACCCACGCACGCACACACAAATGTGAAAATACATGCACAGACACATGTTCATGAATTTTTATTAACAAGAATAATTCATGTTGTGTGCCCTATCTGCACTATGTGGTGGTGATGGTACTATGATGCCATTCAATTTATCATGTGGTGTATTTTGGCTGTCGCTGTTTTTTTTTTCCATATTAGTAATACTCATCCAAAAGCAGCTCTATCTGAGCTAGGGAGTAAGAATTTTGAAATTAGTCTCAGTAAATCAGAAGAGAGTGGTGCATGGAAAAGTCACGAAAACCTGGTGATTCATTTCAAGTCTGTGTTGCTGGGGAAAAATTACTGTAGCTTGAAAGACAGTGAGAGGGATAAAATGCAGAGGAGATAATTCTTAAAAATTCTGACCATTATTAAACTGTCACTCATATCATCCATCTTTTTTCTGAACTGCTTATCCAACTTAGAGGGGCTGGACCCTGTCCCAGCTGTCAGGGCACACCCTGGTTGTCAGTCGATCAGGGCTGCTACTTATATCCAAAAGCAATTGGTAAACAATGGATTAACTGATGCTAGAAAAGTCCCGTTCATCTACAAAACTGAAGTGTGTGATATTAAGAAAACCAATGAACAGAGCATGGCTTAGTGTATGTTACCTTTAGCAGAAACAAATGCTTTACATGCCAAACTGAGGCCAAACATTTGCAATGCTTCTAGAGGCAAAATAGTTATATATGCAAAGAAACAAAACAAAGGAGAATAGAGGCTCTTTTTATTGTTACAGCCTTGACTGAGGCAGATGATTCACCTTTGATTACTTCTTCGTTACCCGTTTGAAATTTTTGGAAACCCAGTGAGAAAAAAAGAAATTTACAAATAAATAGTGTTTTAAAAGCGTTTTAAGAAGAATCATTTGCCTCAAGTCCTTCAGTTCATTCAAATCAAAATTCAAACACTTGTGTATTGTATTAGTAATAAACAGTAGTAGTAAGACTGGTATGCACAGTATTCCCTTTCAACTTTCAGTACTTATGATTAGAATAAGGATGGGCTTGGGATATTGTGTCAAGAGGTGGTATAGTGAAACAGGTATTTCAGCTGCATCATGAGAGTGAGAAATTAGCCTAAATGGAAGGAAAGATGAGGGAACACAGAGGAATGTAAGACTGTGAAAATGGGAAGACTGAAAGGAGGTATGGATGCAACAGAGCCTGAAAGACAGGCGGAGAGGTATCCACCCTTTTCAGTGACTCAGAAGATGATGACTGAGGGGGGAATTAAGTAATGGCAATAAAATGTCATGTTAGACTCAAGAAAGCAGCTGCAATCAGCCCATCTGTCAGGAATAAATACAGCCTGGAGAGGGTTGCATTCGTGCAGCTGAGGTATGATTCTTCTCCTGATGAAAAGTGAGGGGTCAGTGAATGACTCAATTACCACTCAATCAATCAGAGCAGTCTTGTGAACTGGCACAGGAGGATCAAGGAAGGCCACACAAGACCAACAAAACTGCTTTTTCTTGCAAAATGTTACTTTGCAAAAATGTTTTTCAGTCTTTCTTATTGCCAAGCAAGTTTTGCTGCCAGTAATATCCAAAGGGTTTGTATCCCATGAGGAAAATTTTCAATTTTACTGAAAGCTTTAAATCTATAGTGTTGTAGTTTTGATAGGTGTGATGTGAAGAATACCTGGACTGCTTGAGACAAGTGGGATTACAGGCAAACATTTATGTGAAGCACATTAAAACAGTGTGTGTGTGTGTGTGTGTGTGTGTGTGTGGGGGGGGGGGGGGGGGGGGGGGGGGGGGCGGTTGTGTTT
>VUQH01054392.1:5656-19008 GCA_015106775.1 Etroplus canarensis | reverse complement strand
TAATGCTTCGCCTTCCCTAGATGTTTTAGACAATTCTGTGATTCTAACTTTGTGGGAACAGTTTGAGGAAGGTCCTTCTCTGTTCCAGCATGACTGTGCCCCAGTGCACAAACCAAGCTCCATAAAGACATGGTTGGATGAGTTTGGTGTGGAGGAACTAGACTGGCCCACACAGAGCCCTGACTTCAACCCCATCCAACACTTCTAGGATGAACTAAACGAGAGACTCGCTCATATAACATCAGTGTCTGACCTCACAAATGCTCTTCTAGAGGAAAAAATTCCCCAAAGACACAAAATCCTGTAGAAAGCCTTCCCAGAACAGTGGCAGTTGTTAAAGCTGCAAAACTGGGACCAGCTCCATATTAATACCAATGGATTTAGAATTTGATGTCAGAAAAGCCTGGCTAGGTATAATGCACAGGTGGCCCAATACTTTTGTCTTTTTGGTATATGTGCATGTATATTTTTGACACTCAAAATAGCTCTTTTGACAGTGAAGTTTGCCAGTCCCTGGACCAGAGCCTGGCTGGTACTGGATACCGTCATCATGTACTAACTTTTGACTTTACGCCCCCATCTGTGTCTGTCTTTGCTCTCCTTTCTCTCTTCTCTGTCCCCTCACCCCCAACTGGTCAAGGCAAATGGCTGCCCCCCCCGAGCCTGGTTCTGCCGGAGGTCTCTTCCTGTTAAAAGGGAGTTTTTCCTTCCTGCGGTCGCCAAGTGCTTGCTCATAGGGGATCGTCTGATTGTTGGGGTTTTCTCTCTAACACTGTAGTATCTTTACCTTACAGTGTAAAGCGCCTTGAGGCGACTTTTGTTGTAAATTGGTGCTATATAAATAAAACTGAACTGAACTGATTTAACTCTGCTAAGCTGCAATGCTTCGCTTCTGTGTGTGTGCTACAGACAGTGCTGAAGACCTGGACAAAGCACGTAATGATACTGATACATCTGCAAACGTCCAGTATCAATGAACTGGTGCGTCAACTGGTCTTCATGTCTGAATTTAATCAAAATGGCCTCACAGTTGAAGGTTTCATCAGTTTTTCACGTACAACACACCAGGGTTTTAAGTTTGATAAGAATGCGTTTGTTAATTCTGTTATATACACACAGGTGTGTGTATTTCATTGTAGAACCAGGCATTGTCAAAAGATGTAGTACATGTTTTGTACTCATGTTTAGGTAGTGTTCCATGTCCATCCAAGCCTAAAGAAGGACTTTTGCACTTCATAGCATTGCCAAAACAAATTTAACTTGCTTCTGTAGTTTCAGGGCATTTGGGGTTACTTCTCGAAGCCCAAATGCCTCCATCCATTTATCCTAATGCTCGGCCTGCTCAACATCTGTAACACTCAGCAACAATTCCATCCCAGCTGCTGTGGACTCAGGTTGAGAGACTGCCGTGGATCAAATGTGGAAGCGGAGCGTGAATGGTGGAGAGCTCGAGGGTAAAGTCCTAAGTGCCTGTACCTCTCCTCTAAGTCTCGTTCTCTTGCTGCTACAGTCATTTTGAACCGATCAACCTGTAAAAAGACTGTGAAATAGCGGCCCTGGGATCTCGTCCATCAAATCCACCTAGAAGACCGTGGCAGGACGGAGAAAAGTAACCCCATTCAGAACGGTAACTGTAAAAACAATGAAAAGAACCAGGTTTTCATCTTCACCGAGTTAAAGATGTCCGTCATGGATCACTTTATTGGCGACCGATTTAGGCTGACAGATCACTGTAGAGTGCTGCCATCAGCAGGAATTTGTTTTTGAGATTAACAGCGATGAGCTTGACAACACAGCCTAAATCTGGTTCATGTCCTGTTTCTGTGTTTAATACTGCTGCATTGAGCTCATAGTTCTAGTCTCCTCCGCAGCCCTCTCCATCCCGAAGAGCTTTAATCTCCCAGTGGGCCTCTGGGCGACCCATCCAACATATTTGCATATATCTGCATATTTCCCATTAGGCTCCACTTGTTGCCTTTTCATGTAAAACTCGGATATGGTGATGATCACCCTCAACAGTAATGGTGGTATCCTTCTTTGCCTCTTTTCTTTCTTCTTTTTCTCCCTAGCATTTTTTACACTCCCTCTTGATGCCTTGTTTCCACTCTCTCGCTCTGTCTGCCTCTCTGTCATCGCTGTGATCAGAGTGCAGTATGGAGGTCTGATCCGGAGACAAAGGGAGAAGCTCTCAGTTAAATCAGCGGCGCTAGCTATAGTAAACCATCTGGGGCCAATGACAGCCGCTGGCCTGAGAGAACACAATAACAAGACAGAAGAAATGAATTCAGCGCACAATGACCACGACTGAACCAGACTAATTAGATTAATATGTGATCAACTATTCAATTAGACCCATTCAGCTGCAGAGCTCAAGAGGTATGGGTACATGCAAATGAGATGAGTGAGCACAAATTGAGGAATGAATGGATCAAGTGTATTAACAATGTCTATACACACACTGAGTTATTCATTTATGTATGTATATATATATATATATATATATATATATAGATAGATAGATAGATATAGATATATAGATATACAGGTGAGCAGACATGGTCATTGCATCTCCTTCTAAAATGACCAATAAATATTTTGGCAGCAGATCACCGGAAAAGGCCAGTTGTTGACGAGAAACCTCCTGAGATGGATCCAAGTAAGTTTCAAATACTTTACCTAGCTAATCCGTCGTTCATTTACATTCAACCAAAATTGGATTTTCCGGGGAGCGTCTGGATTTCTCAGATTTCTGCCAAACAGGTGGATGGCAGAGTTTGCAGTTGGTGTGCGAATACACTGCTGAGGGTTATGGACTCTACAAGAAAAAGCACTATGATGGTCAGGAGATTTTTAAGACCTTATCAGACCTGTTCCAGCAGTTTCACCAACACCCTGTCATCTTCTGTTAGACGCTCCAACTCAACTATCTGGCCTTAACCATTTAGCTCCTTTGAAAGTCACTCAGGTCATTTTCGCATGTTAATTTCTCTACAGTCCAACAAGCTGATTATATGAGCTGACTATGTTGCTGATCCTTCACAGGCTGCTAAATTACCCTCTAATAGATCACTGTTAGAAGAGAAAATTACACCCTATGTGCCCATAACTAGAGCAGACTAGTGATGACTCATTAAGTACTAACAGTTAATAAGTTATCCTAATTTCTGGACAAAAACACTTTTTTTGGTAGAATCTAGACATCGGCTTGCAGTTTTATGAAAAATAAATTTAGGATCTTTCAGCTGCTTCCATAAATCATCTGTCTCCATCTCACAGTATTCCATGTATCCTCCTCTGTTACACCAATGATCTTGATGTCCTCCATCATTAAACTCCACGAAGCCACCTGACCACCCCTGAGCAAGGCACTGAACCCTCACCGTGCTCTCCAGCCCCACTTTCTGTGTGTACGCATCTGTATCACTTAATTGCATGTAAAGTGTGTGTTTACCTCAACAGAATGAGTTGAGATCTTGCGATTTCCCCATTAGGGGATTAATAAAGTATATCTTTTTCTTCTTCCATGAATCTCCTCTGTGGTCTTCTTCTTTTCTTCCTGGCTGGGAGCGTCATCTTCAACATCCTTTGTCCAGTACATGTCCAAACCATCTCAAACTTGCCTCTCTTACTTTATTGCCAAGTCGCTCAACCTCAGTTGTCTCTGATGTACTGATTTCTAATCCAGTCCAATGCCACCATCTCCAAACCATACATCATAGCAGGTCTCACTACCGTCTTGTAAACCTTCCGTTTTCACTCTTGCTGCTATCCTTCTGTCACAAAGCACCCCTGACACTCCTCTCAACCCACTCCACCCTGCCTGCACTCTCTTCTTCACCTCTCTTGCGCACTGTCCATTGCTTTGGATGGTCATCCACCTTCACTTCCTTTACTCAATGCATCTCCACCTTTCCACCTGCCTCACTCTCATTCACACACGTGCATTCTGCCCAGCCTAAAGTATCTTTCTTTTCCTTTAGTTCCTGTCAATGTTTTCATTTTTTTATGAATACTGATGAACTTTTGGAGAAAGTGGAGTTGTAGGGAAGGTCATAGCAAATAAAAGGCACCCCTTGGGGGTTTCTTTAGATCTCTACTTTGTCGCTCAATGTGGTCAACGCTCTAGTTTTACTCTGTCTGTGACATTGAACACTGCTGATAATAATATTCTAATTTGAACATCTTAAAAAGTCTTTTTGCCTGAGTCATTTTTATCTTTTGGGGAGGTCATTCTGTGTAGAAATGAGAAATTATCACACATCTCTAGTACTGCTAGAGCATGGAATATTATTAAAAAACATATTAGTTACCATTTCTATGCTGATGATACACATTTATATTTCTCCTTTAACGCTAATGACACCATTGAATTCAACAACCTTCATATGTGTGTTGCAGATAACTGGAGGGCATCACATTGGTGAGTTAAAGTTTGAAAAATCAGATTATCATCATTTGTTAGGCCTCATCTTAAATCATGGTCTCCTCTCATCTTGTAATTCTAAGTCTTTCAAAAGCCTGATTGTTGTCTTTGAAGAACACTTCAATTTCAACCATCGTATTAAGGCTGTAGTCCAAACTCATACTATTTTTATTTGTTTTGACCGTAATCTACTATGTTCTTATTTTACACAAGCTCCCAGTGCAGATTTTCTGAACTGATGTTCATGCCAGAGGACGTTTGGAACTCTACAGTTATCAAGACAGCAGAGTGTTGGCAACTTTTAATCACTATGCGCCTACGCACTTTGTGACCCCACTCTGTAACTTTACATGCTGTGGTTCCTCAACGCTTCCACCTTGCCCTTGTTGCGACAGTGGCATTCTATTAACCTGCTCAAATTCAGTGAGCTCTTTGGAATAACCCATCCTTTCACAAGGCTGACTGCATGGTTGGGTGCTTGATTTTATACAACTGTGCCAATGGGACCATACAGTGCAACTTCAGATCCTCTTGTAGGCCGCTCCTGCTCATTCCTCATTGAAGCCTTAAAAGTAAAGGTGACTAGGCCCTGAGCTTGTTGTATAATGATATGTCAGACAAAGAAATACAGATTATTATTGCTATTATCACACCAATATGTTGGTATGTGCTATAGCAGGGATAAATAGGAAAACACTTCTAACTATGGCATGAGTAAAAATTAATACAGAAGTGGCATCATCAGAAGTAGCTGGAAACTGTATTTAGCACCACCTGTTGGAGCAGAATTAGTCGTGTTCTCTGGATGAAATATGATTGTAAATGCTTTATTAGCTTACTATAACGGGATGAGTGCTATTCCATCAAAAAAGAAAGCACACTAAAGAAGGTGCCACTTACCAAAAACCTCGGCATCACCTTTCCCTGGCTGCTTAATTTTCTGTGGGGCGCTTATCAAGCGCCTGTCTCCGCTCATGAATTTCGAGGGAAACCTCAAGCATTTAAATGTGCATTTAATTGCGTTGGTTCTGGAAGCGTCGTTAAGTAAGAGCTGGGAAATACATTTCTTAATGCGACTTAGTGATGCCCGGCAAATCAAAGACCATCAAGCGAATTAATGAGGGTGAGCGGTGAGCGCATTAAGAGTAGAGACGGAGCGCTTCCATAAACAAATACATATCTCTCAACTAGACAGCGGGGACAGAGGGATAATGTGAAAGACGTAATAAATAGACTCCCCTGTCTATAGGCATGGCACGCTATCCATTCCGGCACAATGTTCCTCATTTTAATTGAGTAAATGCACACACGTAGACACACACACCTTTTCTTTCGCTATTTCTTTTTTTTAAAAGGCCGACAGATGCTTCTTCAGCGGCGTTCCTTTGCTGCTGAATAGAGCTGAAAAAGCTTCTAAAGAAGAAGAAGGTGAAGAAGAAGAAGAAGAAGACGAGAGGAGCAGGCAGGAGGTGGGGGGGGGGAGCAGCGGCGGCGGGGACGAGGCAGAGATGAAAAAGAAGAGAACTAGAAATATGAAACCTTCCTGGTTATTAAAAGCTGTCTTGCGAGGGCAGCGCTCCTGTCGTTAAGTACTCTTTCAATTATTAACGGGGCCGCCGCTTTCATCCACTGGTGTGCGAATGCCAATACAGCGCCAACACACACTTTTCACTGGCTTGCTTGCTTTCTTCTCTTTTCTACATGGCAACAGGCAAACACACACACACACATACATACATGCACACAGCAGGTATTCAGCGGTAATTGTTGCAGAGCTGGTGAGAGGACAGGTCAGGCAGTGAGAATGATTATATAAAACTGGATGTTTTGAGACTGTCTGAGAGCTCTACGGCATGAGCAGATGGCCACGGGCAAAAGAAAAGAACTTTATCGTCAAGACAAAATTCAGAAATTACACTCACTGAATTACTCTTCAACCTGAGCGGGCCGGCCTCTGGGGGGAGCTGCAGGTATATCCACCGGTGGCCAGCGGCGCTCGGGTCAGCCCCAATTTGGGGTGTTTTTCTAAACTGTCAAGTGCCCGTCAAGCTCCGGCAATAAAGGAGAGGAGATAAGGAGAGAGATTTGAGATAGTTGGGATTGAGCTGTGGGCAATAAGAGAGGAGCAGGAAGCTTTTAGGGTGTTATCCAGGCTTTCTGTTTGCAGCTCCAAATGTTCCTGTGCCTCTGATGAGACGGGCTCATATGACAGATTACCAGCACAAATGCCGCTCGAGGGGAAGCTGGCGCAGGCAGAGAGAGCCAAACACAACACCAAAAGATATACAACTGTGTCTTGGGCAGAGTGTGTTGAAAGAGATGGTAGAACGGCGGAAGGATTTTAATGCCTAGTGGAGGGCTGAACGTAATAAGGTGTTTTGTGGAAATCGCTCACATATCAGTGATTTAATCGGTGCTGCTAAGTTTTCGGATTTCAGATGCGGAATTATGGTTAGAATGCAAGTATTTTTTATATAAACAATATATTATTGCAAATATATATTCAGTGTTTGCTTGTCAGGCGATAAAAAATAACAACAATTTTGATCTTTTTAGTTTTTTTTTTCGACTGACCAGAATTATATATATCCTAATTAAACAAGCAATGAAAAGCTTCACCCTCATTTTATCCTCACGTAAACTGTACAGACAAATGTTTTGGGCGACCTGAACATTACACCCAAAGAAGCTTTTATCACATCCCAGTCTAAATTGCAATCTCCATCTCAAGAAGGTTGAGGTCAGGGCTCCGTGAGGGTCAGCCAAGTTCTTCCACACCAAACTCCTCCAGGTAATGTTCTCCCAGGATTTGCGAGACACAGACTGGTTTGTTCAACTGCCAAATACACAAGCATGATCTGCAGAACCATTCTCCACTGCTCCAGAGTCCAGTGGTGCCATGCTGTAGACCACTCCTCCAAGGCCTGGCATTGTGCTTGGTGATGTAAGGCTTGCATGCAGCTGCTTGGCCGCGAAGCTCCCAATGTACAGTTTTCATGCTAAAGTGATTGCCAGAGGAGGTCTGAAACTCTGCAGTTACTGAATCAGCGGAGCGCTGGAAAGTTTTACATATTATGCACCTCAGCATTCACCCACTCCGTAACTTCACGTGGTCTACCACTTAGTAGCTGAGTTGCTGTGAATGCTTCCACCTTGAAATATTGCTACTTATAGATAATAAAGAGTTTTTCCCAACTGCAAAGGCAGTGTCCTATTACAGTCCCACGCTGGGAGTTCTTTAGAACAACCCATTATTTCATAAATGCTTGTAAAGGCAGACTGCATGGCTAGCTGCTTGATAGACACAACTGTGTCAGTGGGGTGAATAAAATACCTGAATTCAATTATTAAGAAGTGTGCTTGTATATGAATCCTGGCTTTATTTTCCTTAAAAGAAGACACCCTAAGGTTTTCTCAGCCTGACTAAAGAAATCAAAAGAAAAAAATAATTAATCTAAACTTCAGTGTAGAAGCCCCGCCCACCTGCTGTGCAAACCTTCTGTTTGAGAGGGGCAGCCAAAAAGATGAAACTCAGCGTAATGAGAAAGTAGGCAAAAATGGATTGTTTTATTCTCTGAACTTACCAGCCAAACTAAGCCTCAGTATAAGACAAATAAGGACTAATTTGAACTGTATATAATGCTTATAGAACTGGGTAGAATATATCTACGCATTGAAAATAGGGATAAATATTTACATTACAGATTTACCACCTTGTTTCTAAGGGATTCAGTTATTGACAGACTTGATTAAACCTGATGTAAATGTTTTGGCAGTGTGATTTTTATGAGCGATGAAATGTGCTGCTCTGTGGGGCTGTTTTGGACTCTTAGAGGACAAGTGTTTTGAAGTGAGGCCCAGTCATTTTGCCTATTGAAAGTTAGCAGAGTAGGGAATGTTGGCCTGATGGGGAGAGCACAGCTTATCGACCATGGCCGGGTGCGTTTCTACTCTGGAGATGGGACACGGGGCGCTGGGGCGTGCTGACGAACATCCCCTGGGACTCCTGTCCAATTACAGCTCAAAATGAGCCAGGAGAGCGCCAAGATTGGGCTGGGCGCACCAAGGTGATGATGGAAGGAGGGAGGGGGCTGGGAGATGGAAAGTAAGGGGGGGAGCAAGAATATGAGTAGCACTTGAAATTAATGGGGCAGGGTGGAGCAGGAATCCCAAGAGCAAGCATGGGGCCCGCTCATGACATTAACTCCACCCTCAAGCAGCCATTAGGGGGCGAGAGGTGTCAGTAATCTCAGGATTCAGAGGCTCAGAAGGTTCCTCAGATTTGATCACCGCTACTGGGCAAAGCCAGTGCCGCGCGTGGCTTCGACATCACCCGCTGCCAAGTTAACTGTGCATGACACTATTAGAGAGAGCCAGAGACCCCTGAAACCATGATCACATAACTAAACTGTGAATTTTAGGTTGCAATCCAGATTTCATTCTGACCCAGATCACATAAAAACTGACAAATTGAAAGATTTCGCCGAAGATTTTAATAGAAGCTGGCGTTCAGAGGGCTTTCATTTGAAATGTCATATTTGGACGACTCTGCTCCGAGAGCTATTAAGCAGAAATGTGTTCGCCTATAAAAGAGCTCTTCTGTGTGTGATTGCCATTTAATAGCCGGCCATACGTTCATGCTCCAGTCTCGCTTTAATGTTGCAGCACGCTGGGGACTGTCAGCGAACGAGGGGAGAGGAGAGAAGGACCCAAGGCCTCAAAACATCTCATCCAAATTACCGTCATCTTCCAAAGCGCAGCGTCGAGGGGAGGAGATGAAATGCTGTCATAATGTTGCTGTGCTGGAGCTCATTGCCTGCACATACAGCGTGCACGGCCACAAGATATGACACAGACAAGACTAATAGCAGCGGGAGAATTACAACAATAAATCTAGTTTTGATTACATATTCAATGTTGATTTGATTAACATTTAAATAACGCCCCGATTTGATTCTAATTCGAATTCATGATGCCAACGCTGCTTTTCAAAGGCTTCCTCAATGGTAAAAGATATCAGCTAGTATCTCTAGCAATCCAAAAATAACCCTCTATCAGTTATATCCTCTCAGTAACAAAGTGGCACAGACAAGTGTTCTCCGTTTGACACACAAAGAAAACATGACTGTCACCGAGCCGAGAGAGTGCGAGAGAGGAAGGAAGGGCGAGGTAGAGAAACGCATTTAAAGTTTTGCCGGGAGTCAGCAGTGCTTTTAATACGTACAGTCACATCAATGGCACATTAAGAAAATGTAACCAAGGCAACAGACACCGGGATTATGTCAAACGGAAGCACACAAAAGACCTGAAGATGCTTTGTTTAAAACAGCGGCAAAACGGTGAGAAAAGAAAAAGATAAAGAGTGAAAGAAGCAAATAAAGATATGAACGAAGAATATAAGTATAGTCAAGACTCAAAGGGCGGAATTTTCATCTGTTGTTGAATTTGTGTGCAGTCATCTTAATCACACTGAGGAAGACATAAATATCAGCACGCAGTTACATTTTTGGGCTAAAGTAGAATGTACCTTTCAGCTGCTCCCTTTGTATTCTACACCAAGGGGTCGCCACAGTGGATTAACCCGCACTGGTATTTTGGGAGAGGTTTCATGCCAGATGCCCCTCCTGATGCAACCCTCTGTGGTGAGAGTGGCTTATGTCCCCACCTGGAATCAAACCAGGGATCTTTTACTTGTAAAGCGAATGTGCAAACCACTTCGCAATAGGTGACATTTCGTGGTGCTGCAAAACAAGCCGTTCCTGGCCACTAGCTGTCTAGTCGGATAAACATTCAAAAATCATATTCTTTGCTAATCAAATTATATGTTGCTAACATTAGCAGTATTAGCATTAGCATTAGCAGCAAAAGCTTTCCTTTCTTGCAGGCTAGCACCAGACGCCTGCGCAGAATGTGGTTAAACAGTGCTTTGTTTGCGTGCAAGTACTGTAGAATCACACTGCTTTTACCTACTGCTATTGGTCCCGTAATGCTAGTCTACTTTCCACCACCTGCTTATATCTTCCCATCACAGGGAGGGAGAGAGGCTCATCCGTCTGTCAGGACCGAAACCTCGGTTAGTGAGAAGTGGAGACACAACATTGTTCATCCAACTGTTAGCAGCAATAACTTGAAGTAATCATGTTCTGTATGGCTTGATCAGCCTCTCACATCATTGTGGAGGAATTTTGGCCCATTCCTCTTTACAACATCACTTCAGTCAATTGAGGTTTACAGGCCTTCATAGATGCACATTTCTATTGAGGTCCCACTGAAGCATTTCAGTTGATTTGAGGTCTGGGCTTTGGCTGGGCCATTGCAATGCCTTGATTCTTTTCTTATAGCCATTCTGTTGCTTGGAATCATTTCTCTGTGCCTTGAATTGCCCCTTGGGGGCAAATAAAGTTTTTTAACTGAACTGAATTGCCCTGTTGCATGACTCAAGCTGTCAGAGAGATAGCCTCGCATTTGACTCTAGAACAGAGGAATTCACAGTCAACTCAGTGACTGCAAGTTGTCCAGGTTCTGTGGCTGCAATGCAAGCTCAAATCATCACCCCTCCACCGCTGTGCTTGACAGTTGGTCTTAAGTGTTTGTGCCGATATGCTGCGTTTGGTCTTCACCAAATGTGATGCTGTGCATTCAGACCAAACAGCTCTACTCTGAATCAGAATCAGAATAGTTTATTAATCCCAGGGGGGGATTTAATATCTCATTTGGGCTTACGTGTTCAAAGAGCATTGTTCCTAGAAAGCTTTTGGGTTATTCAGATGTAGCTTTGCAAATCTAATCCATGCTGCCGTGTTCATTTTATAGAGAACAGGCTTTTACCTGGCAACCCTTCAAAACAACCCCTGCTTGATCAGTCTTTTTCAAATTTTACACTGTGAACTTTAACACTTAACATGCTAACTAAGGCCTGAGGAGTCTGAGATGTAGCTCTTGGGTTATTTTTGCAGTCCTGGGAAGATTGTGGCATTGTGTTTACACACACCTGGATGCTCCAAACCAGCAAACTGCCAAACCCTCTGCTTTTACAGAGGTGGTCACTCTGGCTGATGATCAATTAATCAAGCACATTTGATTTGCAGCACCTTACCCTCTCAACTCCTGTGGAAGCAGTATGTGTACACTTAGTTTTTCACAGGACTGCATACAGTCATGTGAATACGTTCTCATCCATTTGACGGTATCAGCCAACAGGCTGATCTGGGAAAGTCCCTTTTAAAAAAAATATTCATATAAATGCACAAATCGTGTGAAAAAATACTGCATAAAGGACTTATAAGTAAAAAAAACGAGTTGTTTTAGCACGTGTGTCTACAGTATACCTGACATTACACTCTTTCACATTCTACTTCCTACTTCATATGCATATCTCTCTTATACACACAGACGCACACAGCATGAGATGTAATATAATGACCAGGATAGCTCTGGGGCTCTTTCTTTAGTCATCTGACTGTGAGGATAACATTAGGCAACAGTCCCCTCCCATAAAACGCACACTGTTTCTGCAGCTGCAGTAACAGCGTCCATCTTCCTTCATCTCTCCTCGTCTTTACCACCAGCTCCCCAACACTCACACCCCCCGTGATATTTTCATCTACATCCAAAAAAAATTTTTTTTTGGCTTTAAGAGCCAAATTCATCCAGGTCAAGCATAAGTAAGAAAGCTTGATGCTCTGTACCGGGCTGCTTTCAAACTTTGTTGCGGGGAAGTGAGTCAGAGTTCCTCACTGAAAAGTGCAGTGGGTGGACAACATGAAAAAGAACAGAGAGGTTCATCTTCAGCTCTGTGGTCAGAGTTATTTTTAAAGCTGCAGACTGCGGCTTTGAGGTGTTTCTAATAACTGCCCAGCCTCATATACAGTATGTGAACTGAGGGCAAAACTATATAGTAGAAATATCTCATTAAAGTCTGTTAAATGATCAGTGAGTCCCCCCAGGGACAACTGACTGCCAAACATAACAACGTCACGTACCCATAAGCTAACCAATCATTGCACGGCTTCAACAGGAATGTGTCACAATGCAAAATGTGGTAATAAAAATACCGTTTTTCACTTCCTTTTTGGGCTTGAAATGTCTTTTCATGATTGGTAATTTCTTGAAACTCCAACTGCAAGTTTTGAAAGCTTACACTCTCCGGTCTGGAAGTGCAAGGAAAAGTAAAAGTTGATCAGATGGAATAAACCAGAACCGTGTTTATTGTTCCTTGAAACTCTACAGCTTTAAGACTGAAACCGCGGCCCTCCTTCACACCAAAAGTTTGCTGAAAGGACATTCCAAATGAAAGTGGCAGTTATTTTTATAGTGAGATGATGCATTTCTAATACATCACGTGACGGCTTAGCTTTCATGCTCATCTTTTTCTTCACTCATCCATATCACTGCATTCACCACACCAATCCATCTGTCAATCTCCACTTTACCCTCACTAGACACATAAAATACTAACCTTGAAGATGTTGTAAGTATCTTTGCAATAGCAAGGACTCTGCTCAGAGAACTCAGCTGCTGCACTGATTTGCTGGGAAACTTTGAGTCCTGGTATTTAAGTGGCACTCCTTGAAGGCAGCAGACTCTCCAGTAGGGCAGTCTACCCTTCTAGAACCCAACAACTCTGAAACTGCTCTAGAAACTCAACAAATTGCACAAGGCATTGTGCTGGGATCTAAACTTTCCAGATCAAAGTGTGATTTATCCCCAACCCACAACTCATAGGACATGATGGATCCTCTGCCAATCAGCTGGTAACCACACAACTGAAAAATGAACCATTGAGTGTGAAGAACAAATGAAGCTGCTGATACAAATGAAGGTTCAGTGTTCTATCTAAATTAGAAGTTTTCCTGAAGGACCCATTATGAAGCAGAGTTAATAAGTTGAACTGGGGTAAAAAAAAAAAAAAAAAAAGGAGGCCTTATCA
>VUQH01054388.1:0-14446 GCA_015106775.1 Etroplus canarensis | reverse complement strand
ATATTGGACAAAGGATGTTGAGGATGGAGCTGCCAGGCAGGAGGAGAAGAGGAAGACCACAGAGAAGATTGATGGATGTAGTGAAGGAGGACATGCAGAGGGTTGGTGTGAGGGAAGAGGATGCAAGGGACAGGGTGAGATGGAGGCAGATGATCCGCTGTGGTGACCCCTAACGGGAGCAGCCGGAAGAAGAAGAAGAAGAAGAAGCTTTACAGCAAAGACAGTCCAGGGTTTAAATATACCAGCAAGCTGGGCCTTTTTGTGTGAAGTTTGCATGTTCTCCCTGTGCCTGTGTAGGTTCTATCCAGGTACTCCGGCTTCCTCCCAGAGTCCAGAGACACACAGGGTTAAGTTAACTGGCAGTTCTAAATAGTCAGCAGGTGTGAAGGGTTACCTGTCTCTCTGTCTTAGCTTGCAAAAGACTAGCGACCTGTCAAGGGTGTACCCCACCTCGCTCTCTATGGCAGCTTCGACAGCCTCTAGGAAAGTGGGGAAGGTGAAACCCTTTAGGAAGCTGGTGAGGAAGGCCAAGCTCAACAAAAGACTGGGAAGGAAAAGTGTCAGGTGAAGCTGACTATGAAGCAGGAGCGGAAGAATGTCAGGTAGAATTTATTCAGGTAATGAGTCAAGGAATGAAGAGCCTTGGTTGGATTGTACAGTTTGTGCCTGTTTGGATGAGTTTATAAGCAGTGTGGACTAAGGACTGAGTAATTTAATCTCACAGATTATATAATATATAGTTAATAAATTATTATAATTATATATTTTGTTTACACCATTTGTGTATTAAGATGAATTGGACCAAAGTAGTCTTTGAACCTTTGGTTTTAAACTGCTTTAAGTACCTTAAAATTGTAATTACTCTATACAAAACAGAATGATGCATCATTAAGCATCAGTAGAACAGTTGTACATACAGTAACTTCTGTGTCTGGGGGATAAATAGCCTTTACTGATGTTGCTTTATAAGCCACAATTGGTAATGGAAAAAAAAGGACTTGAACAAAAAACAATAAAAACAATACAGGGATAAAAGCAAAGATGTGGGAGGGAAAGTTCACATCAGTACGTGAAAGCAAACCTCACAGCATTCTCAAAAAACACACCAGTGCTAACCAGAATACTGTGACTCATGTCCTGATAGATAAGCTTTTTACCCACTGGATGGTGTGTAGGACAGGCTGAAACTGATGCAATTGGGAGGTAAGCATGGAAGATAAAAACTTATAAACCCAGCTTATCAGTTCTGTCTCATATGGAATGATATATAAGAGACCAAAATCAATATATAGCTAATTGAGTCCGTAATCCTGCTAAGAAGGAACACAATTCTTGCCCTATGCAGCCTGACTGGATATCTCTAATGGTATGACCACAGCTATCAATAAACAAAACTGCAGTGTGCATCCTGCAGTGCTTTGAGTAAATATAATATATTTTAGATGCAGAGACATCCAACACATATTTTAAACTTTACCAACATCAAATTCTGAAGCTCTATGTTGTTTTCCATCTTTGTTAGTTGGGTAATGACCATTGCTAGTTGACTCTACATACAGGGATGAATTTGTACATTATTCTATTTTTGATATTTATTCCAAAAAAGATTTTAGTCTATATATCAGATCAAGTAACTATTTTTGATGGTTTAGAACTGGCTTAGCTATCTTGAAGAAAGTCACGAAAATAAGATGTGCAGAATACAATGTATGGTGGATATACTAAGAAACCTTAAATGAGGTTTAGTAAAGTCACCATATTACTCCAACTGGTTAGAAAGAGCACTTCGTGTGAAGCACGTAGGGGATACCGCGGGGAATTTATAATTTCTAAGAAGCTCACATGAGCTCCTTTAACAGCATTGTTTTCAAAGGAGTAAATCATAAGTACAAACATAACTGTAGAACTTGAGCACACTAAATGTATAACAGTTTGTGAATTTGGAGGCGCCTGTACAGACAAACATCTGGTCACAGATGTGTCTCCCAGGGGTAACAGCCTGCCCATTAAAGAGGCAGAGGAGCAGGAATCCATGGTGGTCTAGCAAGGAGAAGACAGAATATGGGAATATGAATAAGAGTGGAGGGGATGAATATGGTTTGCACATCAGATCTTCCCACATTTGTGTGAAGCTGATGAGAATCTGTGGCCAAAAGGGAAGAAATGACTGTGACTACCAGTAATTGTCAGGTGTGTGGAGTGATGTGGACCTAAAAAGCAGACTTGAAGACTGAGGTGGTGGGGACTCAAAGTGAGCTTTATTAAAATCTGAACGAAGTCAACATGACATAAGTTGAGTTAACAAAACTTTGGCATGGCAAACTGGCATAAAGGCAGAATAGCAAAAACAAATCTCAACATGCAGGAAAGCAGACAACACGACAAAGAGCAGAGGGAGGCATGGGTATAAACAGATTAAACAGGCAAACATTAAAAACGGGAGGGAGAGGAGCACAGGTGGCAACAATCAAGGGCAGGAAGTAAAACTGAACATAATATAAGAGACAAGACAGGCTACAAAATAAAACAAGAAGCAGGAAACATCACAGAGAACAGACAGACAACTTGACAAAAGACAGGAACACAGAAGGAAACATCTAAAGAACTAACACACACAAAAGTATAAACATAAACAAGGATGTAATAATAAAATCTAAAAACAAGGAATTTCAAACTACATAAGCAGCTCAGAAACTCAAAGGCATAAAAGAAACAAAAAACCCAACTTCAAAAAACCCAGGTTATGACTGTGGAGATGGCCAGGTACTATAAATACTACTGCAAATTTTGGTATTTACGTATTACTGGTAGTCTATATGTTGTATTCTGTGCAGTGCAATGTAAACTTACATTTATATTTTCCATTTACTGCAGTTTATTGTATTATATTGTGTAAAACAAGCTCATGGGAGGGTTGCGTTAGGAAACACTGTCACCATGAAAACTATGCCAAATGTGTCATATTTTTTATGCTTTTGGTGGCAAAGACTTATTCGTCAGTACAAAAACTTAAGCTTTGGAGTGAGCTATGGGCTTTTGCATTTTATCTATAGTGCTTTCCTTGTTTGTATGAGCTATTTTCTTTCTCAAATGTGTTTTGCAAAATGTGCAAAACCAATAAAGAAAAGCTGTACTGTTTGCTTGTAAGAATATGAATTCAGATAGTTATGTTTTCCTATTGTTCCTATTATTACACTAGCCTAGAAAATGTTTCCCCCACAGCAGCTGGTCTGGATGGATCAGCTTTTGTAACTTCAATAACTAAATCCCATCATCAGCAAAAGTATCAGAATCTGGCAGAGGATATCGGCACAGACTTAGCAGAGGACATAAACGACATGGACAAAAGTACTGGGCCACCTGAATGAGATTTTATGACATCACGTTCTAAATCTAACATCTCAGTCGGAATTTTTGCCCATTCATTCACAAGAGCTTTCATAAGGTCAGACACTGGTATTAGATATTAGCAATCTCTGTTATAGTTCATCCCGCAAGTTTTCAGTGGAATTGATTTAGGGCTCTGTGCAGGCCAGTCAAGTTCCACACCAAACTCATCCAACCGTGCCTTTATGGACCTTGCTTTGTGCACTGGGGCATTGTCATGTTGGAACAGAAAAGGGCCTTCCTCTGTTCCCACAAAGTCAGAAGCATACAATTGTCCATAATGCCCTGGTAAGCTGAAGCATTAAGATTTCCCCTCTCTGGGACAACAGGGCCCAGGCCAAACCCCAGAAGATGAATCCTTTAACATTATCCCTCATGCACCAAACTTTACAGGTTGCACAGTGCGGTCAGGTAGATAACGTTCTTATGGCATTCACCAAACCCAGACTGCAACATAGAGAAGTGTTATTTGTCACTCCATAGAACATGTTTTCACTGCTCCAGAGTCCAGTGGTATCATGTTTTAGACCACCCCATCCCATGTTTGGTATTGTGCTTGGTAATGTGAGGCTTGCAAGCTGCTCCTAAGCCATCCAAACCAATGCCATGAAGGTCATGGTGCTGGTTCTGATGTTAATGCTAGAGGAGGTTTGGAACTCTGCCGTTATTCAGCACAGAGCTGACAAGTTTTACTCAGTGTGTGTCTCTGCACTCAGCAACCTTGCTCTGTAATTTTACATAGCCTGCCACTTTGTTGTTGAGTTACTGTGGTTCCTAAATGCTTCCATTTTGGAACAATACCACTTGTAGTTGATCACGGAACATCTAGGAGGGAAAACAATTCACAAACTGACTTGTTGCAATGGTGGCATATTATTGCAGTACCATGCTTGAATTCAGTGAGCTTTTAAGAACGACTCATTCTTAATGACTGACTGCATGGCTATGTGCTTGATTTTGTACACTTGGTGCAACAAGACTGAATGAAACATCTGAATTTAATGATTAAAAGGTCTGGTAGTTTTGTCCATATAGTGTAGATACAGCATTGTCTTCAATCCTGTAACTATGTCTCAAATTTGCCTTCTAACTTTAATGTCATGTTTAATGTCACTTGACTCTTTATTGTGCTGTTCTGTTTGACATGGTACACACACAGATTAGTTTGGTTTGATTAGCTTTTACAGTTCAGAGACTATTTAATAAGGCATAATCACCTTAGCTTAATTTAAAATCATTTAAAGCTTGGTTATCATTTTTACGTTGCTTTCATGTGTCACATTATCTCATTTTATCTGATAAAAAATAGATGTATATGATTTATTGAAGGTTAATTGACCTGGTGATACAAAATACCCTCACCTTTGACTAATGCCCAGTGAAGCTTTCTAATGTGATAAAACAAAAAAATACTGCTATAGTCATTCTACTCAGATAAGTAACCTCACCACCATCAACAGCATGTTTAGGGCTGTGAGCGTACAAATCTTTGGCAGCAGGGAGGTGTGAGGCCCCTTGGCCCCAGTAGAAGCAAGCTGTTCAAGTGCTTAGTGTGATGTTTTAAAAGGGCTGACAATGCATGCAAATCATCTTGAGTGTCCGGGATTTTAATGTGCCTGAATCACCAGAGAGCAGTATCCTGCCAAGCTGAACTTTAACCAGTGCTATACCTGTAATCACAAGGCATGCTCCCTAGCTGTCTCATTGGAAGGAAATTAAATGCCTTGTGGGGCCTCAGCAGTTAGATTGAATGTTTGTGTTGTTACCACTGAAGACACACTGTCAATCATGACAGATTGCCTAAGGTGGAAGGGCAGATTAGGAGACAGTTTACATGTTTAAATCAGCTTCTTGTCAGAAACAAGGCTTCTGTGAATTAGTCTGGGGCTTTTTAATGTGTTTTTAAGCCTTTTATTTGAAACTGGCTTATGCTTTCATTAGCAAACTTTGCAGTGGGAGCATGGTGCTATTTGATTGTTGCTAAAATACCAAAAGAAATTCTTTGTGCATGTGATGGTGACCAAAACAGTAACATGTAGCCTAGTCTTTTTCTAATCAAAAGGAGAAAAATGACATATAAGAGACTAATTAAAGTATGATGTTAGCATGCTAAGTGTAGAAAATTTCCCTGCCTTTTTCTGTCAAGTTCTAGTCAATATCACCTTGGGGATGCAGGGTGTGGAGGAGGGGTTTGAAGTCTTTGGTTGATATATAGCCAGCCTGCATCATTTGTGACTGCCTTATCACTCAATCACAGCAAGATGGAGATGCACAGGCAGACAATTTTAATGACTGCAACCTCAACACAAGTTGGAAGCCTGGCAAGTAATCTCAGCATTGCTGAAGTTCACATAACATATACACTACACATAGTTTCCTAGTTTTGATGTATTTTCATAACATCAGAGAATGTAATGTTAAACATCAAATATGAAGTCTGACATATCTTTAACATTCTTGAAATTTATTGCCTGGCACAGGTTTTACCATTTGTATTTAAAGAAAATCTGATCAGGGTCAGAAATCATTTGCAGGCTATAGAAGCAACTCTCTGTGTGTACATGATTGAGGTTGGGGTTTAAGTGCTCCAAAGTCCTCACATGTCAAGCTTAATTCCAAAGTGTATGCCAATCAGGTGCACCAAGCCTTATCCCTAATGCAGTTTTGACCCTCCAAATAGATATATCTGTGTGTGTGTGTCTAAGCAATTTTGCAGCCTGCTCAGTATTTTTTGTCCATAATTGCCTCCTGTCAAAATGTCTGAGTGAGCTGATTGCAGGAAATAGGACAGGACATGTGTGCCCCTCATTAACTCATCAGTTGGTCCAGCAGATGTGGCAGTTTGAAAGACAGAGTAACGTGCAGATATCAGCTCTGTAGCCTATTATTATTTTTTAAAGCCAGGAGTTAAATAGTGTACTTTTCTTACATATTATGTTTATGCAGCTGGTAACCATTAAACATACAGTAACATTTAATAAAGGTGAAATGATGATGTGCTGTACTTGATACATACCTTCGGCTGCTCCCTTGTATTTGCCCCAGGGGGTTGTCACAGTGGATTAATCCGCATCAGTAATTTGGCAGAGGTTTAAGAACAGATACCCTTCCTGACACAACCCTCCATGGTGAGAGAGGCTTGTGTCATGCTGCATTTGATGGTAATGAAAATTTGTCTTTCTGTTATGGGTCAAACATGACCAGAACACACTGGGATATTGTCTGACATATAGCTAAAACAACTGGAAATATACTGTTAAAAATGTTTTTTTAAAAAGAACACTTTGAAAACACATCAGATCTCAATGGGGAAAAAATCATGCTGAATATCTATACTGATATCGACTGGGTAATATGTGAGGAATGAAAGGATACTTCATTGTTCAATGGATATGAAAATTATCAACCTACAGAGGGCTGAATTCAAAGGTGCCCCAAAAAATAAAGTGAAAAATTATGCGTCTGGTCAGTCTATTTTGCTGAAATTTCATTGCAGCAACTCAAAATGGTACTCAGTAGTTTGTATGGACCCCATGTGCTTGTATGCATGCCTGACAATGTCAGGGTATGTTCCTAATGAGATGATGGATAGTGTCCTGAGGGATCTCCTCCCTGATCTGGACCAGGGCATCACTGATTTCCTGGACAGTGTGAGTCTGAGGTGCAACATAGCAGCGTCGGATGGACTGAAACATAATTTCCTAGAGGTGTTCTATTGCATTTAGGACAGGTGAGTGTGGCAGGATAGTCAGTGGCAACGTTCCCTCTAAGTTGCATGCTTGCGCAATTGCACACTGCTCCCGCATCCTCCTTGCACAGCAAATCTATGCAGTGCACATGCATACAGCAAGTCTATGCAGCGCACATGCGCGCAGGAAATCTATGCAGCACACATGCGCGCAGCAAATCATTACAGCGTGCATGCAAACCCACAGCTTAGAGCGAACGTTGGTCAGTTGCATCAATTCTTTCATCCTCCAAGAACAGTCTGCGTACCCTTGCCACATGAGGCCGGGCATTGTCATGCACCAGCAGTAACCCAGGACCCACTGCACCAGCATAGTGTCTGACAGCGAGTTCAAGGATTTCATCCCCATACTGTATCTAATGACAACTGTCTGTGCGTCCTCCATGGACATGCCTCCCTAGACCATCACTTACCCACCACCAAGCCGGTCATGCTGAATGATATTACAGACAGCATAATGTTCTCCACAGCTTCTTCAGATCACTTCTGTTACATGTGCTCAGGGTAAACCTCCTCTCATCTATGGAAAGCACAGGGTGCCAGTGGCAGACCTGTCAATTCTGATATTTTATGGCAAATGCTAATCAAGCTCCATGGTGCCAGGCAGTGAGCACAGTGCCCACTAGGGGATGTCGGGGCCTTAGGCCACCCTTATGATGTCCGTTTCTGATTGTTTGGTCAGAGAGGGTCATATCAGTGGCCTGCTGGAGGTCATTTGGTAGGGCTCTGACAATGTTCAGCCTGTTACTCCTTGCACAAATACCAATCCTGCTGATGTGTTAAGGACCTTTAATGGCCCTGTCCAGCTCTCCTAGAGTAACTGTCTCCTGGAATCTCCTCCATGTTCTTGAGACTGTGCTGAGAGACATAGCAAACCTTCTGGTAATAGCATGTATTGATGTGCCATCCTGTAGGAGCTGTACTACCTGTGCAACCTCTGTGGGGTGCAGATATCACCTCATGCTATCAGTAGTGACACTGACCCTAGCCAAATGCAAAACTAGTGAAAAAACAATCAGAAAAGAAGAGAAGGACAAAAAATGTCAGTGGCCTCCATTCCTGCTTTGGGGGTCATCTCATTGCCCCTCTAGTGCATCTGTTCTTGATTCCATTAACATCAAAGGCTCTGATTAACTGGCCAAATCAATATCCCAGAAGTTTAACTGCCTTGATGCTTTACTCTGATTAAAAAGTCTTTCTTTAATTTTTTTGAGCAGTGAATTTATTTCTACTGTAAAACGTCATAAACTATTTTAATTTCTAACGTCCAAAACAAACAGCAACTACACACATGAAAAGAACACATCAGCTTTACAAGAAACAACCCAACCACCCTTCAAATACCTGCTGATGACTCTCCTGCTCTGAAGCTGGAGTTCTCTCCACTGATCCACTATAATGTCCATATTCAAATATAAGTCTCTGTGCATAATGGTGCTCCATAAATGAATTCAAGCAGATATGAGATTCTGTTGGAACACATTAAAGCTACAAGGAATATACAGAGGAGAACCCAGAGGGTACATATCACTGAGATGTGGGATATACATAATGCACAAGGAAGAGATGCAATCTCTCAAGTATATGGTAATATAACAGTGGGACTGGAGGTGGGGGAGGTAGCGATACGCTACAGCAGGAGTAAGCAGTAAAGCCAAGCCAGTATATGTAGAGACAGCATAAATGATCAGAGGAGTGAGTGTGTAAGCTTGTTAGATTATTAAGGTTGTCTTACTGACTTGTTTGAATGTGACTGGTGATTATAAGAGTCAGCTAGTACTTATCAGCTAATGTTGTGCATGATTTCAGTGCACCGCCTGAATTCGCACAGTTTCAGTCAGATACTGTACATCAAAGGATTTAGAACCATTATAGCACCAAAACACATACAATTGCACTTGATAATAGAGGCTTTTTTTCTTGTATTTTAGTACAGTTATTTTTGGGCAGACAATATTTTGTATATACATTTGTAGAGGTTTCCCTTCAAAATGCAAAATTTGAGGAGGAGAATGGTTCAGTGATTTATACAATTATTCACTAAATTTTGCAGAAGGCAGAGTAATGCATGTTGCACCATTATTTAATGGCACATATCTTTTTGCACCTAATGTGATATTGATAGTTGTCCGCTAGGAACATGAATTTATTTGGAACATATTATCAAACGAGCAATTTGTGGGGGTGAATTGCTCAAAGTTGTGATAACAGTGCCAAAGCTACAGCTCTGTCTTTTCATCACTGAGTCCTCACCCTAAATGTTTAGTTTTAAGCCCTGAAAGCTGGAATTTAATGTCAAGTATTGTGGTAATAGCTACCTAATATAAAAAGCATAGAAGCCATGGCCGTATCAAGGGCAGTAAAGTTACTTTTTACAATGAGTCAAGTGGTTTAAGGTGTTTCAGGTTTTAGTCACACTTCTACGTAGAGATAGTTCCATAACGAAACCTGTCACTGGCACACTTGGTTGTAATAAAGCAACCTTTGTCTGGATAAATCCTGCACATCACCTTAACTGTCAGATTTATCCAGAGAACAGCTTACCCAAGACCCTTGTCACTATTATTTTCTGTTCCTCTCAAGACTTTTCCCACATATCACAACATACTTATCTCCCCTTAGCTATCTCTGCTTAATCTGATTTGACATGCTGTTTCTGGAGCACATGTGTAAAAACACACTAACACTGTCTTGGTTTTGTTAGATTACCTCCTCCCATACTAGATCATTTTTGGCTGGCAGATATAGTAGACTGCATTACTTAATATTTCATTCAGGGTTTTAATGTTCAAAAGGCCCCAACTTCATCCTACAACTAGTAAAGGTAAAACTTATTTTTGGACTGACCTGTTTTACACAAACACTAAATATCCTACAGTATACACTATCTTCTTCACCATCTATTACAAGATATTGCCAGGTGGTGATCAATTTACAGCTAAGCCCCTCTTTTCACCCAGGACCTAACACTTCAAGTCTAATGAGACAGCTACAAAGTCAGCCATTGATCTCTATCCCAATGTGCTACTGCCACTACTGCCAAATGAGCCCATTTGAGGTTTAGGCAGAGTGACACAGCAGCGTTTGTATGTATGCAGATCAGTAATACATTGTGATCTTTAGTGCACATTTTGGCATGACATTTTGTCTACATTTCAGCTTTCTTGGACCACTTGGAATTACAAGTGCAAAGAACAGTTTCTGTGACAGTAATGTGAGGGAGAATAAACAGTTCTGTCAGGCACATATAGCAGCCACAACTTAATCCTGCTTTTTGTTCTCCAGAGTTGAGCCATCTTGATATTAGATTGCAGTAACTCTCTTAGTTCTCAAGTTACTATGGCTCCAAAATGCAACCATAACAATGCTGCCTGATAAAAGTAAGATAATTTTGTAGGCTCATTTAAGACATACTAAATTATACCTCATGCCAAACTAAGTGACAATTAACAATAAGTTAATGACTCCAGTATAAATCTTTCTTATTTATATTGACATTATTACTTCATTATGCCCTCAATATTAGAGAAATGTCAGTACCTGAGGGAGCCTGACCTGTTGTACTGTATTTATTATAAATTACTTGAGATGTGTAAACAAAAGAACAAATGACACAGATATGAATCCTGTACTACAAAAATGAAAAGGAGATGGGGAGACAAGGCTGCTTATGTCTGTGCTACACTGGGACTATTCACTTTTTTTCCCAAAAGATTCAATTTAGAACATGTTTTGAATCAATAGTACTTTTTTATTATATACAATTAGAGTTAGACATTTAATTGAATTTTGTTTACAATTATAACTTTGGCTTCCACTGATTTTGAAAACATGATATTGGGACATTATTGTGCTGCATTCTGTTTCATAGCAATGTTCTCATTATAAAATCCTGGTTGATTTGGTGACTCCTGTAGCCACTGATTGCAAACGGAAATTTAGTTTATGTTACAGGACACAGAATTGTGGAGAAAGCAAAACACATTTTTTTTTTTTTTTTACCAAAAAAGCCAGCCATAAATTGGCCGTTTTGCATCATTATATAAATGAACTTTACACTATTGGATTTCATCCTGCACAGCTTGAGTCTATGAACACAGGATACAGTCAAAGTGAAAGGTGATTACTTTGCTCGCACACTGGACATTTGCAGCCTATCACCTGCAGCTACTCATTGAGCAGTTCACTTTGGCTCACTTCATGTTTCATTACTCCTGTATCGCAAAAATTCCACAAATGACTGTTGTCCTGTTTTTCTAGATGCATTTTTGTTAAACCATTGGCATAAGTGTACAGCTTACTGAAAAATAAAATGCATTTCTCGTGACTATACTTCATAATAACAATCAACTCATGTTTCAACTGCGAAATGCTTTAAACCTGAAACTGCAGCAATAGGAAATCTTTTGCTGTAGTAAAGCAGTAACATAATATACCATTCTAAAGTAATGTCACAACACACACCCACAAAAGAAAATCTGTAAGTATATAAATATTGCAATACTTTTGTCAATGGGCCATTATTACCAGATGTTAATATTAATGAAAACTTTATGCATTAAACTTGAGCTTTTCCATGATCTAGCAACATTGGTCTATCTATCTATCTATCTATCTATCTATCTATCTATCTATCTATCTATCTATCTATCTATCTATCTATCTATCTCCTTTCAATAACCTTTAACCACATCTAATACCACATCATGACTGTTCACACACAATTATACAAAGCTGATTCCATTAAGCTTGAGCCAGACAGTGCTACAATTAACATGTTTAAGTCACAGAATTAAAATACAGTGAAGTGCTAATAACAGAGTAGGAAATCAAGATGCTACAGTATTATATTTCACAAATCCTTTCTCACCTCTCCTGAGCAGATGGTTTGTTAAAGAAAAAAGAATAAGCCAACAAATAATCATATGTGCAGTAAATGGTGCTGGTTATGTGCCTGTGGAGAGACTACAGATGGCATGGTGATAGTCTTGCATCACAGTGCATGTGCAGTTTTTGAGACGCCCTTCAAACTACCCCAGTGGGGACTTTTAGCATAGCACATGTCATTACCTATTACAAAGGCAACTATCCAAAAGAGCAGTAAATCAGACAGGAAGTGACCTTTATAGGTGGCCCCTTTTTTGTGTGTTTGCTTGACCTGATGCTAACCAGCAAGTTGAGCTAATAATTCTTGGTTTTAAGATTAACTTTGCTTAGACAAATAGCAGATTAAACAAACACTTGGAACTATTAATTACTTCATTATTACTAGAAATGTAAAACTTGGAGCTGTGTTGTCTATCTCCTACTTTTTTCTGTTTGCTTCTTTAACACCAAAAATACTGTATTACAAGCTATTGTTAGTGCAGGAGGGCCACATTTTCTGAGGACAATTGTAAGAAATGTTAGCAACCATTTTCTTCTGCTCATTCAGGGTCGCCGTGGAGCTGGAGCCTGTCCCAACTGTCATGGGGCAAAAGATGGGGTGCAGTTACCAGTCTTTCACAGGGCTAACACAGAGAGACAGACTACTATTCATACTCACACCGACAGCCAATTAACCTAACCCTCTGCATGTCCTTGGACTGTGGGGGGAAGCCAAAGTATCAGGAGAGAACCCATGCAGGCACAGGGAGAATATGCCAACTCCGTACCTAAAGGCCCCAGCTGGCTGGTGGATTCAAACCCAGGACCTTCTTGCTGTGAGGCAACAGTGTCAACCAGCATGTCATCCCAAAAAACCAAACAAACAAAAAGAAAACATCAACTTATAAAAAAAAGAAACCAGTATACTGTCAATGAAAATAAATCTTGCTGAAAAGAAGCTTACAGCAGTGGTTCTAAACATATTACTGATTTGTTTAATTTGAGCTGTTTGGTAGGACAGAGCTAACTGGAAGTTGCAAAACCAGCAAATGACAACTTTTCACATTAGCTCTCTGAAAGTGGGAGGTTTTCCTGATAGAAATTTTTCTGATGCAGCTGTGATGTTTTCTATATGCAGCTTTCAGTTTTATGTAAATATTACCATTTATCAAAAATAAATTGTGATTAAACATACACACAAATGGCCTAACAACCACTTGTCTAAGTGAGACATTAATTTTACATTAAATCAGCTTCCAGTAATATTCAATCACATTGTTACTAAATGGGGCGTAGCATCAGTACTGAAGTTGCACTTGCATTAGCTGATTATAGTTCTTTCATTCATGCTTTACAATCACTAGCTTATTCTTCAGCTGCTTGGCTACCAGCTAACGTTCCTATTTATGCATTTTTACACTGTTGCCATCCCAACCAGACCCCTGATGCAGTCCCCCTCCACCACCCCATTACCCAAGCCCTGATCTATTGCACAACACTGTAGTATTGGTAGTACTGAATGCATCCTATCCCTAACATTGTTTTACTGCTGTACAGTTAAATGCAGGTACTTGTCTGCTGTCTTCTATGATGAACTTGCATCACTGCAAAGTCAACAAGTATGCAGTTATACTACCACCATCTGGTGCTATGTTAAGAAATCTGCCATGGAGCAAGTTATCCACATTCTAGGAGTGCAGGAAGCCAATTTGAAGGTGTTACAGTGAAAATAAATCAGAGCTGTTACACAGCTTGTATACAAAGCTGGACTAGTGGTGTACATAGATAGCACCTTCACTCGTTGGCAAGAGGTGAAGTTGTTTTGAACCTTTTGGTGAGCTAGGGTCTTTCTGTGTGGATTTTCCATGTTCTCCCTGCACCAGTCTTCCTCCTATACTTCAAAGACATGCTTGTTAGGTTAACTGGCAATTCTAAATTGGGTATGGATGTGAGAGTGTGTGTTTCTCTGTCTTGTATTAGTTCTCTAACCTCTAAAGGACTGGCAACATGTCCAACATGTTTGCACTGACCCTCCCAACCCACATCCCAGTGATCCCAGTTACAAAAAAAGGTTAAGAAACTAGATGGATATCTTTAGTCTAATTTGGTTTCTTTCTTTCTTTCTTTCTTTCTTTCTTTCTTTCTTTCTCTCTTTCTTTATTTATTTCTTTTTTTGGTCCACTTTTCTTCAATGTATTTCAGTTCCTATGGATACTTAAGGCACTGCTTTGTAACAGAGGTTTCATAGTTTTGTATTTTCTAATTAGTTTTTATTTTTATTTCATTTTGAGTTTTTGTTTTGAATTCAGTTTAGTTTCAGTTAGTTTCCAGAGTGGGTTTGCTCATTTTAGTTTAGTTTTTATTGTTTGAAAATGTTTAGTTTTAGTTTAGTTTTTATTAGTTTCAGTGTTAGTTTTAGTTTTCTTAATTATTATAATATGGATG
>VUQH01054385.1:0-28515 GCA_015106775.1 Etroplus canarensis | reverse complement strand
AAATAGGTAGATGTCTTCAATGTCCTCCATTGAGAGTGTTGCCAGGCACACGACACGCCACTTCTCCCACCCGTCCATCGTGTATCCAGCGACAAACATTCCTGCAGGACAGTGAGGCTCCCCCGAGCCCAGGCTTCTCAAAAATGGTGTCAATTGCATTAAGAGACCAGTTGATCAAATCCATAGTTCCTTGGTTTTAGAGAACAAGACCAGAGAGTCTCTGAGTCAGAGTAGACACGACTAGACAAGGACAAGAGAAGGCCAAGCAGGAAAGATAAGGGAGGGAGAGGGAGAAAGATGCATCCGCCGCCGGAGAGAGCAAAGTAAGAGTACTTGGAAGCAAAATACAAAAAAATGCTCAAGACTTTGGCACAGTACTATATTTAATCACTGATGAGCGAAAAACTCAGTTTTGTCTTTAATCCTTTATTGCACAAAAAACATATTTGATAACTTCACTGGATGTCCAAATTGGCCTCACTGTTGTCTCTATCAAGTCGTAGAACCATATGGATTTCTGCCAGCCAACCAGTGAAGTACAGGCTAGTGTACCTTAGTGATGTCACAGGTAAAAACATCATGGGCTCTAACCTCAGAACCTCCAACTCTAACCCCTAACCCCAATCCCAATCCTGAGCATATTTTAATTTATATGACATCATCACTGAACTTGATTTACAGAATAAAAATATAAAAAACAGAAAAAAGTCACAAATTAATTTTTAAAAAATATTCTCCAATAATATTCTAGGGTTGAATTTCAAAGTATTTCGACAAGTTTCCTATAAAGGGTTAAAACATGTTTTCCATGTGAATAGGGAATGTCCTACTTATTACAAACTCTTTGATGTGAAATTTATATTTAACCATGAAGATGAAGCATCAGGTCAGTACTTTGGCTGGGCGGTGATTTAACTGACCGCCTACTTGTTACCATGTGTGCCTTTAGTTCTGCTTGAATTTTCATTTTAGCTGCCATGTTTGCTCATTCCATCTTCTGCAGAAATCTCTTTTGAATTTTAACTCAAGAGCTGTGTGATTAACCAACCTGCATGACTACTTCCCTCAGTGGCACATCGTGGCCTCCCTCCCTCGCTCCCTGTTCCCCTCTTTGATCACAGACATTCTTACATACAACACACACCCTCCCACCGTCTTCCACTGTTTCTGTTTTCCTTTTGATTTCATTTACTGCAGTAGGTCGGTTTTAATTTATTTATGCTCCCTTACCTCTCATTCAGATAATTTGTTATCATGCCTTTCTGCTCCGTGTCTCTCTCTGTTGATCCCATCCAATTTGGCTTTAATTAGTGTGTTCTTTTGGCTTCTTTTGAGGTGTGAACTCAGCTTTTTTTTATATATTCTTTGCTAATTCATGCAAATTAAAACCCTCAAACTTAGGTTTGGCATGTGTTAGGAATGATCCTGAAACATTAATCTCATTAGGTTTAAGGGAAATCGTTGCTGCTGTTGCACCTTTAACATGAAAAGTAGAAGGAAACATATAATGCAGCTGTGGGATGGCTAGAACAGTTCTTTCTAGTGGCTCTTATTTAGCTTATTTGGTATTCTCTCATGGACCTGATATCAGTTAATGATATGTGAAGATGCCAAAACTGCTAAAGCTATGTTTTTTAATATCTGGTAGTTGATTTTGCAAATGCTGTGGTATGTTGACGTGAAAATAATTCTCCCTGCGGACAACTGTTACCCGTTTTTGGCTTTGCTCATACCTCTGAGGGTGAAAAACATCTTTATGTTCAAGGAACTTTGCAGTTTCATTTTCCTTGGGTCTGGTCCACACAGTTATTTTGGAAGGCTTTAACTGACGTCCGTTGGATTATGCAGAGGAACCACAACGTCCCCTTTTAGGATTTTTGTTTTACTTCTCAGGCCACTAACAGTAAATCCTTTTTTTCCCTCCAGCCAACTCCTGGTTTTATGCAGTCATGGTTTTCTGCCTCTTCATTAGATGTGAGACTCAGCAGTTGGCAGATTTAAAAAGCTACCGTATAACTGATGGAAAATTCCATTTAATTTTTACTGTTAGCAAATGGTTGATTTGTTGAGTTTCCCTGCAGCCACAGTATCTGTTTGTGTGGGCCAGAGAGCTTTTGTACATGCTATCTAGTGCACAAAAAATGCTGGAAATGTCTCCAAATTATTCAGAGTTAGTGAATATAGACTTCCAAGTATTGTTTCCTCAAAAAAGAGACAGTAGATAAACAAGTTAAAAGTTAAGAAGATGATATATTATTCTTTTCTCTTTAATATTATTCAATTGTCTCCACAGGTCCATGTTATTATCTCAGCAAAGTCTCTGTAGATGTTATTATGAATTTTATTGCCTTTGACTGGGCAGTTAAGTAAATCTGTGCAGATAATACCACTTTTTCCTTCAGTCCATTTAAAATAAATAAAAATCCTATCTTTGTTATGTGTCCATTTTTATGTTGTTTTTCATTTTGTATCAGTTCATTTTATTGATTATTTTATTCATAGTAGCTTTTGTGGAACATTCAAACTAATTCTGGGTTTAATTTCATCAAACAGTGGTTTGGTAATGATAATGTTCACACACGTTTTTACCCACTGTGGGTGAAAAAAAAAGTGAAAGATCCACGGTGTTACAGCTGCCTCTACAATGACTCAGGTTCAGTATCAATGTGGCAACATCAGAATCACAATCAGAATCTTTATTTAACGAAATTGTATGCAATCCCATTCAGTGCAAAGAGAGCAATATAACTATTCTTAATAGACATTTTCCCTATGTACAAAGATTAAAAAAGAGAATTTCTAATAATTAGGCCAGTATAATATATATATGCATATGTGTGTGTGTACAAAAATACCTTTGCTTGTATCATAAGCTTACAGACAAGAAATGTACATTTAGCAGCTATACTTCAATAGTACTTCAATAACTGATAAATGGACCACTCAATGAAATGTTGAATTAATGACTAATGAGCAAATGAATATTTGAGTGACCACTGTAAATTCCCCAGAAAATCCAATCAGTGATCAAATGACTAAACGTGTGATGATTTAATAAATAAATGAATGGAGAGTCAGTGTATGAAAGGAAGAAGGTAAATTATGAAGGAATAAATAAATCAGTTAAGAAACAACTAGTGAATGAGAGATTGCATGAATGAATGGTAGATTTAGAATGAATGAGTGTGTGTGAAAGAAAAGAGAAAGAATAAATGATGAAGTAAGAGGATAAAGCAGTGGGTAAGAGTGAAGGAATATGTGGGTCAGCTAGTAGATGGATTGTGAATGAAAGAAGAGTGAATGAACAAATGGATGGGAGTGACTGAGAGCGTGAATGAAAGAAAAGGTGAGTGAGAACGACAGCATTAGAGAATGAACGCATGATTCAAACAGTAAGTGAGAGACTTGATGTATTAATTAATCTGCTGCTTTTTTAGCAGCAAATACTATTCAATTCAGTAATTTCCCAAGTGCTTCAAAAAGGCATGAATGGACAACAATAACATTCATTTTGAAATGACATTGTAAGACTTGACTGACTTCTAAATATACTTGAATTCCTAAAGAACACACAAGACACTATAACTCATTATACTTTATATCAAATGTTGATTTTCATTGCCGAAATATCCCATAGTCAAATCCTTCCTCCCAAACCTTTCCATCTTTCTAGACACATCTTTTCCCTTCTGGTGCAGTGTGCCAGCATGGGGGAAGACATATTATTCGCTATCTCAGTGTTTGCCTCTCTGGGTTTCCTGTGAGCTAATTGGAGCCCTCCCATGTGTCCCAGCTGAAAAACTGCATGTTTGCAGTTAAAAATAGGTACAGCATTTCCTGCTGTGCCAGGGACGGTATTTGTCTCACAAAAACCCCACCTTGGTGCTGCTTGTTAAGTTTACTGGTAGCTGCTGCATGGAAAATCATGCACACATGCAAACAGTACACACAATGCACAGTAAAATTGTAAGATTACACAAAAATGTCTCCACTGAACAACCTCATCCAACTCTAAGTATATGTAAGAGTAGGAAAAAATTAGGCTTGTTATAATTTTACGGGGAAAAAATGAAGTTTATATATATGTATATATATATATATATATATATGTGTGTGTGTGTGTGTGTGTGTGTGTGTGTGGTTTTTGTAAGTGAAAGAGCACATAAAGTGTCCATTCATTGTGGCTGAACCAGATGTGTGTAGTAGAGATTTACGGTCTAATTGTACAAATCCTTTCAAATTCAGATGAGTTGGTTTTAGTTTCAATTGCTTTTTTCTCACAGGCTACACAAAGAGTAAAACTAAACAAGAAGCTACATGCTAATCATAGAAAACTCTATTGTGAAAGTGCCAAATTTGCCAATTTATCAACACTATTCTAGTCTCAGAAATTTAAAATCTTTAGAGATAAAAGATATTTTTACCTTCCAACCTAGATGTGGCAGTGAAAGTCTGGCACCCTGGTGCTAATGCAGTTCCGGCTCAAATCTACCAGCAAACCAGCCTGGGTCCTTCTGTGTGGAGTCTACATGTGCATGTACTGCACATGTTCTCCCCATACTGGTGTGGGTTCTGTCCACGTACTCTGGCTTCCTCTTGCGATTCAAAAACATGCCAAGGGTTTAGATTTAATTCTAAGTTGACTGTAGGTGTGAATGGTTGTCTGTGTTGGACCTGTAATGAACTGGAGACCTGTTTAGGCTGTACTCTGCCTTTTGCCCTATGACAGTTAGTTAAATAGTTTCCCCGAGGGCTGGCCACAGTGGATTAATCCACATCAGAAATTTGGCAGAGGTTTCATGCTGGATGCCCTTCCTGACACAACCCTCCATGGTGAGAGGGGCTTATGTCCCCACTTGGAATCAAACCACAGCCCTTTTGCTTCTAGACAAACCTGTAAACTACTACACTACGGGGACACGGATAAGTGGGAGAAAATGGATGGATATTCCTGCAAACCAATGGCAAACTACTGGAATAGTATGCTGGTTCATTGGATTTTATTACATTTATTTATAACAGTATGATAAAATGCTCCATTGGCAGGGGTGTCGCTTTAGGCACCAGGATATGATTGATATGAATGATGGTTTGAGTTAAATATCTGTAAGACTGAAAGCTTGTATGAGGCCCCAAAACACAAAACAAAATAGAAGTTTATAGTTCTCTAATAATTTTATCCGCCATCTAAATGATCACAAATGACTGAGACAGTTGTTACAGTTTCATTACAAAGCAATCCACCAGCAATGTGCACATGTACATATTTAATTTGCCAAAGCAGAAAGTGGCTAGATTGCATCACATTGCATTAAGTGAACTTCTTTGTGCTGGAGCTTTCTGTCTGCTACTTGATTTTCTGCAGCAGGTACGCAAGTAAATTTCTTTTAACACGTTTGTGCAAACAGATTTTCTTTTTCTTTGCCAACCAGCCTGGGTCTTTGCTTTGGCCTAATTAGTCCAATTTTTTTGTGGAGGTCAAGCCGACTGAGGTACGCAGGTATACTCAGAGTAAACCTCACCAAGCGTGAGACAGAAGTCTCATTTTGAACTTCAATGTATTAGATGCAGGTCCCGGAAATCTTTATATGTAAGTGGCAGGTAGGATATCTCCAGATGAGGCTGCCAGATATTGTTTTGTGGTGGCAGACGTTTGTACTTTTTGTTTCTTCTTTCTCTTCTTTTTTTTAATGAAAGTCTCTCTCTGAACACACCAGGCTCTTCCCGTCAGAACTGATCAATTAGGTCTACGTACTGTTGTTCCAGGGCTGCATTGCCATACATTTTGTTGAAAAAACATTCTCTCCAAGGATGGGGTGGAGGGCACCATAAGTCATTAGCAAGAAACTTGTGTTTTGGGTAAATGTAATCATTGTCATGGCAACAAGTGCTGGATTCTCTGATAGTGGCTATTTGTCTGTGGAAAACACTGTCCTCAAGAGTGTGTATGTGCCATGTGTTTGGGGTTTGGTTAAGAACAAGTGTTAAAAAATGTGTGTGATGATTTGCACTTTCTGTAATCCTGCAGTTTTTTCCAAGTCTCTCCCACAGTTTGGAAAATGTGTGTTTTGGAAAGCAGAGTTTTCCAAACAGTGCACTGGCAGACAGAAAGACTCTAAAAATATATAATATGTGAGTGCCTTTCTTACGTGACTCAATCTGCTGCACATTCTGGAGTGAAATTCAACTGCTAAACAGCCTCGTGATATCAGTAACAGTTCAGGGTCTTGGCTGTCGTGCTACATGCTGTTTTTAAGTGGCTCTCTGCAACAGCTGGGGAGCAGGGTTTAATCCACAGTGCGGGGCTGAATTATGCATTATACTGTGAATGCTACACCATGTCTATTTAAATGCAGCGCCTGTCCTGTCTTTTGGGTCTCTGCTGCGTGTGCAGCTACTCGGCTGTAGATGCCACATGAAGAGGAAGAGTGTGCTGAGGAAAATCAAGTATTATATGCAAACTTATCTTCATGCTTCTATTATGAATTTTCACTGGATGTATATACTGCTGTTAGATTATTTAATCCCTTTTCTTAACTTTGGTTTATGGTCCTTTGAACTGTTGGGGTGTATAGTTTTTGAGCTGAGATGACCAGAGGTTACCAGTTTTTCTTTTTAATTTATTTTTTTTATACTTTAGGTCCATATACTCCATATGAAATCATATGTGAAATTTAATGGCCAGAGACTACCTGCTTGGTTGGCTTTAAAATAGGTCTGTTTTGCCTTATGTGAAAAACAAACTCAGGATCATCTTTGATACCAACAGATGAAAGTGAGAGACTAAGACAAATGACACATGAAGCTGATATTTTGTAGTAATTACCCATATGCATCAAAATCAGAATCAGGGGTTGATTAGGGGACAGTGATTAGGAGCTCCTTAGGAACAAACCAAACCTGTCATTTAATCCTCTGACATTTAGAGGTATGTATATTTAGTCATGTAAAAAAATGACAGGACTCTTTGCAGTCCTGTGAAAAAAAAAATACACCCCATGTGGCAAATACTTTAAATAATCATTTTCTGTATGGCTTTACCAGTTGCTCACATTGTTGTGGAGGAATTTTGGCCCACTTTTCTGTACAGCGTTACTTCAGTTCATTGAAGTTCACAGGCAGTCGATTATGCATGGTACGCAGGTACCCAGGTCCTGTGACTGCAAAGCAAGCCCCTCCACCACTGTGCTCGATCATCTACTGGCAGCACTTTCAAACAAGCCATACTTGTTCAGTTTTCTTTCTAATTGTACTGTCATAAACTTTACCATGTCACATGCTAACTGAGGCCTCTGGAGTCTGAGATGTGGTTCTTGAGTTTTTTGCAGTTTCTCTGAGCATTGCAAGGTCTGACCTTGGGGTGAATTTGCTGGGAAGGCCACTCCAGGAAAGACTGTGTCATTGTGTTAACACATACCTGAATGCTTCAGACCGGGAGACTGCCAAAACTTTTGCTTTTATAGAGTTGGTCATGTAAACTGATGATCATTTAATCAGGTGCACCTGATTAACAGCATCTGACTGTTGCTTACCCTCTTAATTCCTATGGAAGAAGTAAGAGTGTACTTACTTTCTTTTTCACATGATAGTAAATGTATAGTCAAGAAATAATTTTTTCCTATTAATGTCAAACAACTGCTAATTTTTCAAGGATTGCGCATCCTAGCATATTCAGCCTAGGAGCAGACTGCAACAAACCTTTATGAACCCCAAAATGTCATCCTTGGACCTGAGGTAACACTTGCAAGGGTTAGGACAGATTACAAACATTTGATAGGACAAGTATGTGCTGTCCAAAAGTATAAGAACAAAATTATTCTTTGCCAGTGAACAAATGGGCAAAGATCGTGTGTTTTAAAATAATGCGCTTTGGATAGACAAATCAAAGAAAGTTCATTGGCCACAGCAATAATAGATATGTTTGCTGCAGAATAAAGATGTAAATTTCAGCAGTGGCTCAGAAAGATGCGATGATAGCTTTTAGAAATGAACAATCAGAATACTTTATTAATCCCCCTGGGGGGAAATTCCTTGTGTTACAGGCATGAGAATATATCAGCGAGAAAAGTGTAGAACCATAACTTTGCATGTGTAAGGTGTAAGTCCAGATCTTAGTGGGAGGAGCTATACATTATAATGGGCAGGAGTGACTGGGGTCACAATCAGGAGATCTGTGATTTAAAATAGGACATACAAATAAACCCTCAAACATCTATAAGTTATTTCATTTTGGGATTAAAATAAGTGATCAAATATGCAAGATACCCTGAGAAGTTGTGTCTTTAAAGAGGACCAACAACTTCTAAAGCCACCAATGTACTTACTGCATTTATAATTTTTTTGGATGAATGATTGAAAAACTAAAATTTCTCTTGGTGCTAATCAAGTATATCTTTATCTGTAGCCTTTGTTTCAAAGAGGATCAACTGTTTTCCTGTTAAAGAAGATGTATAAGCTGTAGTAAGTTTGATGTTACTTTCATTGTAAATGTGTGCAACATATTTTGAGACTGATATTTTCTTTTTTTTTCTCTGTGCAGGTTGTAATTAGCATCAGCCCTGCTGGCATCAATATATTTCAGCAGCTTTGGGTTGTTGAGTTTTATCTAAAGTGTTTAGGATATTTTGTAGTGCAATTGACAGCTGACATCATCAACCCTGCCTTCTGTCAATCAACATAGTGAGATTTGAATACATACACACTGAAGCCAGATAAGTAGAACCCTAAGTCACTGCCAGGAGTGTTTCTGTAGCTGAAGGTGATTATCTAAAAAATTACAGGTTGCACGTCACCAAACTGAAAATCAGTCGGTTAAATGATTATCAAATACATACACTCTTGTGGTCAAAGTGTCAGAAATAGGAATTTTCACTCCGATCTTCATTATTGATTCCCAGTGTGTGAAGAGTTTGAGGACCCGAGGCTGCAGGAGGCACAGTGAGGAGAACACAAAGCGAGATTCATTAAGCTGAAAAATCCACGAATATAAACAAAGTCCATGAAACGCTCAGAGTAGGCAGGTAATACAGGGAGTAGGAACAAACACTAAAAGAAGGATGGCGTGACAATGAACTAAAGAGAGTCAGGGGTATAAACAGACCCAGACTAATGACTAACGAGAAACAGGAGGGAGAGGAGAACCGGTGACAATCAGGGAATCAGGGGAGATGACAAGAAACAAAACTAAATGCAATGCACAGGATAGGACAGATACCAAAATGACAGAAAATGCATGAAAACTCAACACACATGGAACACACGGAGGAAGGAGGGAAAGAAAACGTAACTGCTTTAAACAGAACTCTAAGATCCTAGAATACAATGAAAAGACACAACTCTGAAATTACAGAAAGATACTAAAACCAGAATAATAACAGAACATGAGTCCCAAACTTGTAATTATAAAGGAAATGAACAAGATCAGAACTCAGCCAGTACTGGCAGCCTAGAATATGCCTGAATATTTAACTACATGAGACTATAAAACGCAAATAGCAAAAGACAGAGCATGAGCAGGCTAGAAATACGAATACAAACATAACCTAAACATTACAAAAACACAGACCATGACAATAATAACATACAGGCTTCGTTTATAACTTGTTTGTGTGCTGTGGGCCCACACAATATTAACAATTCTACCATTCACCTTTACCTGAAAGTAATCATTATTGCTACTTCTACGTCTTTTCAATATCAAGTATTTGGGTTGAAGTAGAAGTAAGTCGTACTCTAACTTTGGTCACAAAAAAACAGAAAGAAGTATAGCACCCACTGCTATAACTGGCAGAAGTGTGTGAGAACACACATCCACCCTGTTCACTGGAGAAAATACTGTTGTTCTGCCAATGTTGAAACTGCGGAGCCCCATTACAGGCATGGCACAGCGGCCAGATAGTGCTCATTCAGAAATGAATGTGCTAAAATTGCTGCTTTTGAGAGCTCATTGACACCAGAAAATACAACAATGGTGAATGATGATTTGTGAACAGGTGTTCAGTCTTATATAGGAAACAATGGGTGGCACAGAGCCCTAATGCAGGTTGCCTTTAAGGGCCTCTAAAGGAAATCGATATAGAAAAAGACCAAAGGAAATATAAAACAACTTTAAAAAAACCCATAAATGCATTCAGTTTTATTAGAATGCCCTGTATGTTTTGATTGCCAAAAATAGGGTGGACAGTTATTACTGGCCTCATGCAAGAAGCATCAGTCTGTCTTTAATGCACAAGTTCAAAAGGCTAAGGTTTAAAGATTGTGCTTTAACAGAATTTCTAAACTAAAGGATTCACTCTGCAATCCAGAATTTGGTTTAATTACAGTCTGGGAAGCTGGACCATAATCAATTCAATCATCACACTTACCTTTATACCACTGCAATTATCCTCAGGTGTCTAATCAAGCAATATTCGAGTGCAGAGAAAAGGACCTCTTTCAGCCATCCTCATCAGCAGAATCTTTTCTTCCCATCTCTTTCACCTTTTTTTTCTCTTGTTATTGAAGTCCAAATGTTTGACTCAGCGGCTTTGAGCAGACGCCAAACAATTCTTCCATTCTGCTTTCTTTGCAAAACAAAATAATCACATTAATTTTTCTGCTTTTCAGAATGTAAATCCAACAAATAGTCTATTATGCACATAGATAACCAGAAGTACAAAACAATGGATATGCAGGTCCATAAGTTTTGGGACAGTGATGCAAGTTTTGTAATTTTGCCACTGTACACCGCCACAGTGCATTTTAAATTAACCAAGATGTGTTTGAGTCTTAATTCAAGAGGTTTAACAAAAGAATTGCATTAAAGCTTTATAACTTACAGCATAGTTTATACATAGTCCCCATTTTATTAGAGGCTCAAAAGTATTTGGACAGTTGACTGATGAGCAGGTGAGGCATGGTTCCTTGTTATTCTATGACATATTAAGCAGATAAAAATCTGGATTTTATTCCAAATGCTGAACTTGCATTAGTTAGCTGTTCACTAAAACTCTCAATATGAAGTCCAAAGAGATGTCAATACTAGTGAAGGAAGCCATTATTAGGCTGAAAAAACAATATCAGATAGATAGCAAAATCATTAGGAGTGGTCAAAACAACGATCTGGAAAGTTCTTAAAAGAAAGGAATGTACTGGCCTCATCAGCAACACCATGGAAGACCTGGAAGACCATGGAAGACGACTGGAGTGGATGATCACAGAATTCTTTCCTTGGTTAAGAAAAAAAACCCTTCACAAAATCTGGCCATGTCAAAAACACTCTCAAGGAGGTAAGTGTGTCATTGTCAAAGGCTGCAATCAAGAGACGCCGCCATGAATAAAAATACAGAGGGTTCACAGCAAGGTGCAAACCACTGGCTACGCCTAAGCACCAAAAGGTCAGATAAGATTTTGCCAGAAATCATGCAAAAGAGCCTGCCCAATTCTGGAGAACTCTTGAACAGACAAAACTAAGAAGAACTTGTACCAGAAAGATGGAAAGAGAAAAGTTTGTGGAACAAAAGAAATAGCTCATGATTTGAAGCATGCCACATTATCTAATGTGGTGGAGAAAGTGTTATGGCATGGGCATGTATGGCTGCCAGTGGAATGGAACAAGGTCAGTAGTGTTCATACATCATGTGTCTGCTTATAGAATTTTGAAGTGTACAGGGCCATGCTCTGCTGACTTTCAACCAAATGCTACAAAACTGATTGGATTGTGCTTCATAATGCAAATGGATAATAACCCAAAGAATAATGTAAAAGCAGCCCAAGGGTTTCTCAAGGCAAATAAATGGAATATTCTTCAATGGCCAAATCAGTCACTTGAGATTAAGTCAATAGAATATGTTTTCAGTTCCTGAAGACAGCAATGAGAGATCCATAAACAAGCAGAGATTGATTGGGCTGCATTAAAGGACTGGTAGAGCATCTCAATGAAGGATTCACAGCATTTGGTGATGTCCATGAATTCCCTTGAATTAAAGCTGAAAGATCTGTGTGATGTAAAATCCTTTGTGTTGGTAAACAGAGGACAGACTAGAAAAAAAGATGTGTCATTGTCCCAAAATTTATGAACCTAACTGTATTATATTACACTGTTGAAATCAAATCCCATGCCCTTCTGATCCAACCAAATGTTTACAAATGTCCTTAAAGAATAAAGAAATTCTGTAGTGCTGTTACATGAGAATAGAAGTTGAAGCAACTGACGTTTGCTCCATATTCATGTATTGTAGTTCTGATACCTGTACTGGAACCTGTGTTTTGTGCCTGTCTACTAATTCTTAAAAACCATGCAGGTTATTTTATAACACCAGTCTGTCCAAATTGAGGAAAGGTGCAAATTGTTTTGAAATTGGTGGTCTGTGACCTCAGAAAAGTGCGATAAAAGGCTGTGTTAGTCCCCATTGCACCAGAGGAAAACAAGAATGCTTAGTGATCTGTTGCTTTCAGGGCTGCTCCCCCCAGGCCACTGTTGCTGGATAGGCTTGACCTTGGCTTTGTGTGGAGGAAAGACTGGAACAACAAGCAAGAGGTCTGTTGTTTGATGTAGAGTCTTGATCCTGAGTTTCACAGGTGAATGATTTCAGTAAAGGCTCCATTAAGGGACATGACATATACTTTATATGGATACACTTACCCTTTTTTAACGATATTTGTGCAGGGAAGTTGTCCTCTGTTCGATTTAGTGGCACCTGTTTACACTGATAATGACAAGCACAACATGCTAAAGCTTACGTAATTCTATGGACAGTACACATTTGCTGAACAGATAATTTGTAAGAAATACATCATAAGAGCAGCTGGTGTATCTCTTCACAAACAAACCCAAGTTGTTCTCATAAAGAGTTAGGCAATTATTGTTTTTTTCTATGAGAATCCAAAATTTGATATCCTGCCATGCACAAAGTGAGTAATTTTTCTTTTCCATCTGTCCCTTTAAACGGATTCACTGATCAACGATTCCCCAAATTACTTTTGTAGTTCCATTTTTGTTGTGAACTGCTACAGTCAGCACTAACTTGTGTTTCCTCTGATGACTTCACAATAAAAGCCACTCAGTATTTTAGCAAGAGTACTTTAAGTCTGAAGTAGAACCAATAGGAAATGTTTATCTTGCATTAGCAGAAGCTTAATACTGCTTTGATACAGTGAGGGTGTTATTAATATGATTAGATTTAAAACTAACGGTGCATTTATATAATGTAAATATATTCAAGGGCTAAGTTTGATCATTCGAGAGCACCAAATTGCCAAGAAAAGTGAATTTTTAAAATGTTCCTTAATATTCGGTTCAGGAAAACAGTGAACAGAATCGCACTGCATCCTGTATTCATACAATAAGGTTCTTTGGATATGCATTGATGCAGGTATTTTCTCATCTAGTCATAGTTTGTGAAGGAATGTAGCAATTATAGAGTGTACAGTAGCTACAGAATGAAAAGTATTAAAAGAAGACTGAAGGTTGTGGGAATAAAACCCCAAACCAAAATGGCTTTTTGAAATGAGGACAGGGGAAAATTGGCAAAAGAAGAGTTTAAAGAGACCAAGTGTTTGTGAGGAGCTGCATCTCTTGGTTTCATGGAAGAAGCATCATGTCTCAAGTGCAAATATAGTAGTGCTCTGCGCAGAAAAAGTCAGACAAAATACTTTTTCACACCATGAAAGGATTGTGTGAAGAAAGTGCAACTAGAAACAGTGGTTTGACAGGACTGTGATGGAGAAACTGCAGGATAATTGACTGTTCTCAGCTCGTGCAGTGCAGGACCTGCTCCCAGCTGAGATCATGGAGAAAAAATTTAGTCTGCCAATTGATTCACACAGTACAGCAGAACTTCCAGACATATTTCTTTTTCTTTCAAAACTGAATGGCTCATTTATGTATAATTATGGTGATAACTGCTTCTCCTGTTTTGAGCAGAAACTGAATTCTAGACTGTTGCCAAGAATGAGTGAGATCAGTGGAAAAATGGCATTCAAGGCAGTGAACAGCATTATTATTGTTATTATTAGTAGGACAGGAAGTACATAAACCACAGTTAAAAAAATAAACATAATTGTGCACCAATATTGGGGATAAATCTGAAGATCACAAAATGTTAATTGGGAAAAGGAAGAGAGAAAAGAAATAAAGCTCAAACAAACCAACTCATGGTGCTCCTTAGTGCACTTTTTCCCCAAATTAAAATCTGGAGGTTGCTGAGCGAGATAACTATGAGTTAGTAAAAGCATTTACGAGCATTATAATGTTACTCATAGGTCTCGAAATGATACACATTCCACTGTAATAAAAGCTGAGTGTATTTAGTGTAAGTAGTATGTAGTTTAAAACACAAATTTGGATATTTGACTTTTCTTTGAAAAGCTTACGGCACACATAGGCATACTGAGTGATAATCATGTGTATGTCATAAATCATGGCGTTCCTATTCTTTCTGTTGATGCCTCACCTTTTATTGCGGGGATTCACTTTTGCCTCCAGAAAGTCTTGTTTTATTCTCTTTCTGTAGTTTATGAAAACTTCTGGCTTCTTTACGCTCTTGGCAGTGCATCCCACCACACTGCATCTTTTAGGGATTTACAGTCATGTGAAAAACAAAGTAAATATAAAATTAAAATTCATGACAGTGCAATTAGAAGAAGAATGAAGAAGTATAACTTCTTTGGAAGGGTTGCGTGATTTCTTGAGACAGCATGGTTTGTGCTTGCAAAATTCCATCTGAATAGACCCCAAGCCTTCTGGAACAATGTGCTTAGGACAGATGAGTCCAAAGTGGAGCTGTTTGGCCATAATGCACAGCACCACATTTGATGAAAACCTAGCATAGCATATCAGCACAAACACCCAACTATCAAGCACGGTGGTGGAGGGGTGATGATTTGGGCTTGTTTTGCTGCCATGGGGCCTGGGCACCTCACAGTCTTTGAGTCAACCACGAACTCCAAAGTATTACAAGATGAAGTGTCATGAGTCATGTGTCAGACAGCTATAGCTAAATTGTGCCATGTAACAGGACAGTGATCCCGAGCACACCAGCAAATCTACAACAGAATGAATAAAAAAGAAAAAGTTCAGGGTGTTGCAATAGCCCAGTCAAATGCTGTGATGGGATCTCAAGAGAGCTGTACATGAATGAATGCCTGCAAACCTCAATGAACTGAAGTAACATGGTAAAGAAAAGTGGATCAAAATTCCTCCTCAACAATGTGAGAGACTGATAAAGTCAACAAGACAACACTTACTTCAAGCTCTTGTTTCTAAAGGTAGTTGTACAAGCTATTGTATCATAGGGTTTACCTGTTTATTCACAGGACTATACAGAGTTCTGTGAAAGCTTTCTGTTTCACATGATTGTGCATACCTACCAACTTGTTTCAAAAGCAGGTTTTGTGTAAAGTGATTTTAGTGATGCAGGGAGGAGACTCAAGCCGATCCTTAGGGGGTCACAAGCCAGTGTACTCCTAGTGCTGGTCCCAAGCTTGGTTGTGTCAGGAAGAGCTTCTGATTTAAAATCTGTACCAAATCACATATGTGGATTCATCTACTCCTTGGGGGAAAAAGGAGAATCCAAGTAGAACAGTAAAATTATTAAAGGGTTTTTCCTCAATAAAAAAACTCCTCAAACATGCAACAGCCTTTTCCCCCAAAACTAAGTTCCTAGCATAACAAACAGAAGACCAGTGATGTGTGAAGTGATTTTGGTGACACTACACTGTATCTCAATTTTTGCAGTGTTGCACTTCATAGTGTGCATTTATCTTATACCCTGTAGCACAAAGAGACCAGTGCCTTTTGTCCAGCTCATTTTGATTAAATAGTTAAATCAAATCTTGTATTTTTATAATTTTTCAAGTTACTAATTTGGAAAACTCAAATGAGTGAATATATTTTCGGGAAGTCAACAACTACTTGTCACACACATTTGAAGAGTTGCACACATTGCTAGACTTGCTGTCATTTATTTTGATGTATTTTAACTTCTTGGTCTTGTCACTTTGCACACTAAAGATAGCTGAAGTGATGATGCAGCAATAGGATCCCTTAAACAGCGAGCATCTAACTGGTCTCGCTTCCTTTCCAGAGAGTAGGTGCATACACCTCTTGAAGTGTGGCTTTTTATTATTATTATTAAAAAAAGAAATCTGATTTCAGTTGCCGGATTGCAGCGAAAGATGGATTGAAACTGGATGCAGTGTGTAGACTGTGTGGGTAGATCTTGTTTCATAAATGATCTGACAACTTGGGTAACATTAAACAGTCATTCAAAAGTTACAGATGTACTACAGTTATTCATGATAAGGTTTAATGGTCACGCATATTACAGGGATACCCAGGAGGAACAAAAAATGGAAAGGCACCAAGAAATGGTCTGAAAATACAGGAAAACGTGTTGTCAGTCATATATTTGTAAGCGTTTTGCTAGGAGATAGAATTGACAAGGAAGCGGCTTCATGTTATACATACTGAATATAGAGCCATGATTTTTTCTTTTGTTCTGGTGTTGGTAGAACTTAATTGCACACCATATATATAAAATGTTGGGCCAACTACACATTACAATTGCAGGATCTGTTATGACATCCCATTCTAAAACCATAGGCATTAATGTGGAGTTGGCCCCTTTGCAGCCATAACAGCTTCCACTCTTCTATGAAGGCTTTCTGCAAGATTTTGGAGGGTGTTTATGGGAATTTTTGCCCATTCATCCAGAAACGCTTTTGTGAGATCAGACACTGATGTTGGATGAGAGGACCTGGCTCACAATCTACGTTGTAGTTCATTCCAAAGGGTTGAGGTCAGGGCTCTGTGTGGGCCAGACAAGTTCTTCCATGCCAAACTCATCCACCTATGCCTTTATGGACCTTGCTTTGTGCAATGGGGAACAGTCGTGCTCGAACAGAAAATGGTCTTCTCCAAATTGTTACCACAAAGTTAAAAGCACAGAATTGTCCAAAATATGTTGGTAGGCCTCCATCAAACTTTACAGTTGGCACAGTGCAGGCAGGAAATATTCTCATGGCATTCACCAAATCGAGACTTCTCCCTCAGACCGCTAGATAGAGAAGCATGAATTATCACTCCATAGAGCACATTTCCACTACTCCAGAGTCCAGGGTGCTTTACACCGTCTTGGCTGAGTTGCTAGTTCCTAAACACTTCTGCTGTGCAATAATACCACTTACAGTAAATCGGGGAATATCTAGGAGGGAAGAAATTTCACCAGCTGACTTGTTGCAATGCTGGCATCCTATTACAGTATCGCATTTAAATTCAGTGAGCTCTTTATTAACATATTTGCTAGGTTGCAAATGCACTGATACTGCATTTTTATTAATAGCCAAGTGCAACATATACAGTGACTACAGTACTTTTAAACTTTTCGTTTTCAAGTTTAGACAATTACAGCATTAAGTTAAGATTAGGTAATAATTACTGATTACCCTTTACTGTATTGAAGCTTGAATACAGAAAAAATCTGCTGTGACTTGAGACTAAAATGTTACTTATATTAAACCAAAGCCATGATCTTTCTCAAAACTTAAGTGTTTTTTGTGAACCTAACCTAGTCTTGATGTCACCCCATTCTCTAAGAAACATTAGAATGTGCCATTCGTCGATCATTCATCACCTCCTTGCGACACTGAAGCAGTTCAATAAACATGGTGCTTTAATCTTATTTAAAGAAATAAAGATGCAGTGAAGCCACCAGCTTCAGTACATTTTGACAGTGATTTTCCAAGTCATGGACTGTAACTAGAGGATGGATTTGCATATTAAAGGTACACCCGTGTGGTGTTTGAATGATGGTGATGGATAAGTAAATTGGGCTTGGATTTGGTGACTGCCAAGGCCATAGCATATGATGGAAAAAACCACTCATAGAAATGTTTGATCATAGGATTGAGGCAATCAATCACAGCAACTTAACTGGACCCAAACCACGTCACTGAACGTGACAGATTCCAACACACTTTAGGGAAAAAAGAGTTTTGTTTTTTTCTTTAATTTGTCAGTACTCTTCAACTTATAAAAGACAAGGGTATACATGAAAACTATGTCAGTCAAGAACAGATTTAATATTGCTGAACTGTGGTTTGCTGTGGATTACAGCTTCGTTATTCATGCTTGCAAATTGCCCAGTGGACTCTTGAGTTGAGTCAACCCAAACAGGTGAATGGGGCCAGCGTATGAGTCACTGCTCTCATAATGGTGGGCAGTTTCACAGATTTGTATTAACTATAATGTGTCTTGTTATAGCTATGAACTTGCTGTTACATGCACAAGCAGGTCTTATTTGTTTTTATTTTCAGATGGAGATTGTTATGAAACAGAAATTACAGTAGGAGAATGCTTAATTTAAATTGTTTATTCCTGCATACTAGCTGCAGTGTTTCAACAGAGCTCAGGTGAACTGTACAACTTGTACAACATACTCCAGTGAGCAATGTAATCAACACTCAGATCAAGGAGGAGCTTTAAAATACCAAAATAGTCCACTAAACATAAACCATATCACAAAAAAGTAGAATAGGCCAGAGAGCATAAAGTGCCCAGAAAATTAATCCACATACACACACACTCTGTCTTTGATTTTTATTTTACTGCCAGCGGGGGACATGACCAAGCTCAGTGCCAATAAAGAGAGGGTCATTAACCTTACGACTATAAGCACTGAAATGTCATCCACAGTAAAAGTGTTTTTTGTATGGATGAGTAAGGATCAAATAGGAAAGATACCCCCTTTTATGCACCAAAATAGTGCTATAGATGGATAAATCTGTCTGATGCATAAAAAAGTACAAAAGTAGCCAGTTGGAAAGAAGATGGTAAGAAGTGGTCCATCTGGGAAACAGCCAGCTCTTAAGGGAAAGACTTGTGAAGGAGCTTTGATTTCTGTCTTGTTTCCTCTCAATAATTTTTTTTAAAAAGTCAGACTTTTTGCTTCATTTTACATTTTTCTTTCCCCGCAGATGAAGTAGCAGAAAGGGAAACTTACTATTTAACTTAATTTCAGACTTCAGACTGACATTGCTCATTAAGATTTTCTTTTGAAAAGAAGCAAATAGAGACTTCTGAGAAACGCGTCATTTAGCGCAGACAGGAGATGCTGTGGGAGATGTGGCAGACAAATTAATTCATCAGTTTGACAAGACATTATGGGCCAGCCACTGGAAGACTTGGCAAGGAAGAGAAACAGAGCAAAACCGCAATGGCTGTGTCATGGCAACTACACTCACTGGCCACTTCTTTATATCTAATCAGCAGCAACTTAATCAATTTAGGCATATTATAGACATGGTCAAGATCACCTGCTGAAGTTCAAACCAAGCATCAGAACGGGGAAGAAAGGGAACTTAAGTGACTTTGGACGTGGCATGGTTGTTGGTACCAGACAGGCTGGTCTGAGTGTTAAAAAATGGCTGATATACTGGGATTTTCCTAGACAACCATCTCCAGGGTTTACAGAGAACGGTCTGAAAACAGAAAATGTCCAGTGAGCAGCAGTTCTCTGGTAAAAATGCTTTACTGAAGCCAGAGGTCAGAGGAGAGTTGCCAGACTGGTTCCAGTTGATAGAAAGGCAACAGTAACTCAAATAACTCGTTACAATCAAGTGGTGGGCAGAAGAGCATCTCATGAATGCAGAACATGTCGAACCTTAAAGCATATAGGCTACAGTAGCAGAAGACCACACCGGGTGCCACTCCTGTCAGCTAATAGGAGGAAACTGAGTCTACAGTATGCACAAGTTCACCTAAATTTGACAAAAGACAACTGGAACAACATTTTCTGGTCTGAGGATCCATCCTGCCTTGTATCAATAATTCAGGCTGGTGGTGGTGGTGTATAATATGTCAGGGATATTTTCTTGGCACATTTTGGACCCTTTAGTACCAATGGATCATTGTTTAAACACCACAACCCACCTGAGTATTGTTAATCATGCTCCTTTATGATCGCAGTGCACCCATCTGCCAGATGGCACGCCATGTCACAAAGCTCAAGCAATCTCAAACTAATGAGTTCACTGTACCCAAATGGTCTCCACAGTTAGAGCACCTTTTGGACGTGGTGGAACAGGACATTTGTATCATGGATGTGCAGATGACAAATCTCCAGCAACTTTTGTCAGTATGGACCAAAATCTCTGAGGAATGTTTTCAGCACCTTGTTTAATCTATGCAACAGAGAATTAAGGCGGATCTGAAGGCCAAAGCGGGCCCAAACTGGTACCAGCAAGGTGTACTCAACGAAGTGGCCAGTGAGTGTATGTAAAAAAATTGGTTGTCCTCTCCTGGTTTCCATTGATTTTGCACCAGAAAGAACTTCAGAACTAAGTTTATGCAGTTTGTAGTTTGAATTGACTGTGTGCTGGACATTTGAGCCAAACTTGCCTTTGAACATAGCAGCTTGTAGTTAAAATAGTCGCAATGTTTCCTCTCCTGTTGTCTTGGGGGCACAACTGCTGACGACCTGCCCACCAAAGCAGTTAACCTAAGGGAAACAGTTAAGTAGCTAAAATAAAATAAAGTAGGCTTTTAGTCATGTTTTATGCCTGTAAAAACAGTTTCTAATTGTCAGTAATTATCTCTCGGTAAAATGTGTACAGTAGTCAAGGCTCACATGGCCACACCTCTCCTCACAAAACTGAGATTTTGGGGGCAAAAAGGGTAAAATCATCAAATTATGCTGAAAAGAAGCCCAGCATTTATGCTAAGTTGATTACTAAATATTGATTTTTGAGTAATAGCAGGTTGGTACAACTAGAGTTATCAACGTTATCACGCAAGTGAAAGTGGTTAAGCATTTATCTAACATTGCAAAGAACCAGGACCACAAATTTACAACTAAAACTGTTTATTCAAGGGTTGGGTGAGATGGAGGGATATAATCCACTGCGGGGAACCCTAAAGGGAGCAGCCGAAATAAAAAGAAGAATGTACAAAGACAAAATTATGCTTCTTTGACTTAGATTTAAAACATTTAAAACATGCAATTACTGTGGAAGTAGTCAGATATGGCCGAACATGATTTCCATTCCCTGAGTAAACCATACACAGATATATATACTACTTTGATGACTCTTGGCAGTGTTTGCATGTAGGAAGAAGGCTGGGACTGGATTTTTATTGCTTATTTGGCAGTTCATGCAGGTAGGCAACTGGCACCTTCATCTGTATGGAAGAAAGCACATGATCGTCTGCAACTTTGCCAGGCCAACAGAGGTGTTGGCAGCAACAAAATTTATAAATACTGCAGTAACCTAATTGAGAAGGAAATCAGAGACACTATTTTTGCTGGGTGTGAACGGTTTTCAGAGAAAGTTAAGAATTTAAAGCAGTTCTTAAAGCTGTAGAGCTTTCTGGGTAGCTTTTCTGACCAGCGATGAGACTGCTCTATTGAAATCTTCAGCTTACGTGCCTGAAAACAAAATATTAAAAATATGTTCTTTATATTATAGCTACATATTTTAAACAAAAACAAATTAAAACTGAAGTAAAAACACAGATGTTCTTCTCCCCTCCGGTAGAATTCAAGCAGTTGGCCTGTTAACTTGATAAATCACACTGATCAGAGAGTGGGGTGATTAACATGCTCTTCAGCAGAAGTTTCAAACTAATTGCTTGTTACTGGTGTATTGACCAACCTCTGACAAAAGTTTTTGATCAATTTTCATCCAACAGGGTTTAATTTTGCAAACTGGGTAGCCAGTGGGACTCAGAGTAACAAATGAATTCAGAGCCAATCAAACTGTGAAAGAAAGCATTAACCAGAAAGAATTAACTATTGACCTTTGTGAAGAAAAGCCATGAGCCGAATTAATGGAAAAAGTCACCTAAGGTGGAAGTTGAAAAACATTCAAACCTACAATAACTGGGCAGCAGACAGCAACACAACTATGGCATATAAACATTATGGCAAACTTTTTACAACCCTATTAAAAAATAACAACATTATCCTTTAGTTAGGAATTCTGGCAACAAATGCAATTCTAATGTTCCCTTTTAGTTCTGTTTTTGGTCTCCTCCAAGTGCAAAATGAAAGATACTTCCCTATTTTTAGAACTATATTAGAGTTCTTGGAAACCAGAATACAGCTGGGAATTGAGAATTAAATATAAATATTTGCTTTTGTTTAGTTTTAATAGCAAATAGTCTTTTTCTACTGTGCCTAAACAACTGAATTTCCTGCTAAACTATGGGTTTCTGTGATGTAATACCTTAAAAATTTGTGTTTCCCCAGGCTCGCCTATTCTTTTCCCATGTATACAGTTAGGGCCATCAGATTATTGACAATGACACATTTTTTTCTAATTTTGCCTATGTACATCACTATAATGGATTTTAAATCAACCAATCAAGATGTGATTAAAGTGCAGCCTTTCAGCTTTAATTCAAGGGGTTTAACAAAAGAACTGATTAAATTAAATTAAATAGGAATTAAAGCCATTAAAGCCCTCAGTTTGAAAGTCTTACAAGTAATGGGACAGTTGACTGATGAGCAGTTTCACGGTCAGGTGAGGCATGTTCCCTCTTGTTATTCCATGACAAACAGATAGAGCTGGAGCTGATTCCAAGTGTTGAATTTTCATTTGCTAACCGTTCCCAGAAACTTTAGTCATGAAGTCCAAAGAGATGTTGATGCAAGTGAAGGAGGCTATTATTGGATTAAAAAAATCAAAATAAATGTTTCAGATAAATAGCAAAAACTTTAGTAGTGGCCAAAACAACAGTGTGGAACATTCTTAAAAAGGAAGGAATGCACTGCCCAGCTCGGCAATACCAAAAGTACTGGAAGACCACAGAAGACAACTGAAGTGGATGATTGCAAATTCATTCCTTGGTCAAGAAAAATCCTTCAAAACATCTAGCTAAGTCAAAAACACTCTCGAGGAGGTAAGTGTGTCATTGTCGAAGTCTAGTGTGAATACAGTTTTACAAAACGGTAGAAACCACTTTTTCCAGATTTTGTCAGAAAACATTTAAAAGAGCCTGCCTATTTCTGCAAAAATAAATAAATTAATAAATAACTTCTTTGGATTGATGAACCGAAGATGAACCATTACCAGAATCTTAAGAAGACAAAAGTACAGTATGAAGAAGGAAAGGAACAGCTCATGATCCTAACCATACCACATCGTCTATCAAACATGGAGGCAGTATTATGTTATAGGCATGTATGGCCGCCAGTGGAATCAGGTCACCAATATTTATTGATGATGTAACTGCTAATAGAAGTATCAGGATGAATTCTGAAGAGTACAGGGCTATACTCTCTGATCGCGTGGAGCTTTACAGGCCAACTGGATAATGGCCTAAATCATACTGCAAAAACAATGCAAGCACTTCTCAATGCAAAGAAACTGAATGTTTTTCAATGGCCAAGTCAGCCAGTTCCAACTCAGTAGAGCATTATTTTCAGTTACTGAAGGCGGAGAGACCTAGAAACAAGCAACAACTGAAGACAGCTGCAGTAAAGGCCTGGCAGAGCATCTCAATGGAGGAGACACTGATTTCCATGGGTTCTAGACTTTAAGCTGTCATTGACTGCAAAGGATTTTCATCCAAGTATGAATGACAATCCTTACAATTATCTGTCTTTCCAATTACTTTTGAGTCTCTGAAAATGGGGGACTACTGTATGTACATATAAAAATGGCTGTGACTCCTAAACAGTGAGTTCTTCTGTTAAACCCTTTGAATCAAAGAGGAAAGTTTGCACTTCAATCACATCTTAAATGTCTGATAAACCAAACAGTGGATTTTTAAAAACCCACTGTGTTGGTGTATAGTGGAAAAAAGTAACAAAAAATATGTTATTATTCAATTACTAATGGACTTAATTCTACATACACGCACCTTTTTGGTTTCTGCAGGGTAGACAAGTGGTAATCTAACACAATACTATCTGTGAGATTTATAATCAAACACAATTACAGTGGGTCACTTTTCCAAAATGAGTTCTAGTTTGTAATTTAGTTGTAAATTGGGGGATATATTGCCAATAGCTACCATTATCAAGGGAAACAACATGGTAATTTTTATGCTTGGCAACACAACTGGCAGGCATCTACATTTGCTGTTGATAAGTGATTGTAGGCGTTTCATTAAGTCACTGTTGAAGTGCACATGTGAGAAATGCCTGCGGGGGCACTAGATAGAGGAGGCTGGTTTGGAGGTGGTATGACGTGACTGATGGGGATGAGAAGATAATGACAGTTTTCATTTTGGGTAAACGGCTCTGTGCCTTTGTTCACACAAATTATGAAATTGTGCTTAATGTACCATGACCACAGTTAAAATCTATACATGAAATTTAAAAAAACAAACAGGCAACACGCTAGAATAAAATTATATGTTTGAATCACAAGAGCTTCAAGAAACTCAGTTTTCGAGTTCTACATAAGCAGCAAAAATGTGACATAAAAGACACGTGTTCACACATTAGCTTTACCCAAGGGGGTACTTTGACAGTTGCATGGAAAGACTGCAGAGTAGCTTCAAAGTTTGACATTAGAAAAATTTAAGTTCAGCTTTTAACAAAATGTATTTCCAGCTGTTGAGTTCTTTTTAGGACTTGAAGTTTATGGTCTGTGTTTGATACAGTTGGAAACAAGTAAGCGGGCTAATGGATAAATGACCGGATCACCAAAGTTCTGCCAAGTTCTGCGGTAGTCAATGAAAAAACATTACCGAGCCGACTTAAACATTCCCAGAAACATTACATTACATTCACATTTTTTTTTAATTAATGGTGTTACATGACATCAAGGTCAATCGTTAGTGAGGTTATCTGACAGGGCAGTGGAGGCATGTCTGATAAAATAAAAAGATTGAAAACTATTGCTATAAAGCATTACGCTGTTAACAAGGCTTGGCATCTGCAGCCATGCCAGTGGCTCTGTGAGGTTGTACCTTGACATAGCAGGGCTTTGAGCTAGATACAAACATTATATACCATGTTAGTGCACTCCTTTTTTTGCAGGATGTTCACCATCTTTATTTAGCATGCTTGGATGGTAACATTTGTTTATAAGTGTTAAACACGCACTACAACCAAGACTGACAAAACATTTATGGAACTTCAAAGTGACCATAATTTGTCCCCTGGGAACCAAGAATGCATGAACAAGATTTTATGCAATTCACACAGTACTTGTATTGTATGTAAATATTGATATTCCAGAGTGGACCAATGTGGCGGAAAGACCAACGCTGCTATACCCTGGAGATATTATACATGACTAAAAATGCATGAAAAAAAAATCAATTAAACACAACAGACCTGCACAGCTTTAATTCATTTATTACAATAATAGCATATCTTTAAAAGAAAATACCCTATGCAAATGTCATATGTCAGTTGCGTTTGTGTCAAAATGTGTCTCTAAGATGGAAGATTGCTCTAATTTTGACATTTTGGACTCTAAATCCTTCATTCTGTCAGTAGATTGTGGGGGTAAAAGATTAGATCAGAGGTCCTGTCACTTTTCATCAGTGTCACAGAAGACAGAACCATATAAATTTAAAGATTATTTAGCTGCTGACATGGAAGTAATTGGTGCTAACCCAGTTTTCAGCTGCTTCTGCTGTCTTATGTCTTGCTATATACTGTATATTGGTCATGTAATTCAAACATAGATCAGTACACTTGGACTATTAATGGCTCTTCATTCAGAAAACTAGTTGCATTCAGTAAATGTGTTCTGCCAGCTGTGTCACATACAGGTCTTATTTAGAGTGGACCAGTGTGTTGTGGCATCATGATATTTCCTGGCCACTGCCCGCCTTTCTGTTCTAGCTTTAATTCACTGTGACAGTCTGTCATGGTGTAATGTGACTTGTTGTGTTGCACATGTGCTTTCCATACAGCACCTCTCACCCTCAGATGCAGACACAAATAAACACAAAACACCTGATCTAATGAGGACAACAAAAAAAGGGATAAAAAACTGTTATGGGACTGCTGGAGTTTGGGCTTCATGGAGCACAGTCATTGGACAAGTCTGCCTAACTGAACAGCATCAGATAAGCAGATGTGCAAGTTTTTTTTCTACTGGAAAGTGCTGACAGAGAGCTCAGTGACAGGGGTGAAATGAGCACAGTGTGTATTATATCCCCGGCGTACATTTTGTTGCACATACCGTTGATCCTGGCCTGAATATTTATAGTCTATCGTGTGTTCATTTGTATATGTTTGTGTGTGTGTGTGTGTGTGTCTGTGAAAGCCAGTGTGGATCTAAGAGCCCTGCAGGGGTGTGAGGCAAGAAGCAGCAAGAGGCAGAAAAAATCCCCGCTGCCTTTGGATTAGTGTCAGCAAACAGGAAGCCAGGCACCGTGCTACATGTGCCTGTGCACTCTCTTAAAGTCAGTCCCTGTGGCATTATTTTGCTGTTTTTAGTAATATTATTTTTATGTATGGATCATGAACCAACTAATTTTGTGGAAAGATTTGTGATATTACTTCAAATGTCTGTTATAATCTGACATCACACGCTGTATATAAAAGATAGATGTAACTACTTTGACTTCACATACTGCTTAATGGACTAACATTTTTAAGCCTAGAGTTTAGCGTTGGTGTTGTCACAGTCTTGTTTCTTTGAACCAGATCGGACAATAATTGGACAAAAGGGCAGAGTACTAAATTATCAGCTAAGCTTTGTTAGACAGATTCCCACAAATACCTCCTAATTAGTGCTAAGTAATAGGTATATAAGCTAACTTACATTAAAAAACAAAGTAATCAAATTTCTCAGTTTCTTTAGTACAATTACATACAATGTAAGCTGCAACCATATTAAAAAGAAAGTTTTCACAGGGCTCGGTGCAGTCCTGTAAAACGCTAACTTGACTTACTCATCATCAGCCAGTGTGAACATCTCTAAAAAACCAGAAGTTTTGGCAGTTTGCTGGTCTGGAGCATTCAGCTGTGTGTTCACACAATGCCACACACTTCCCATGAGTTGACATACCAGCAAATTCAGCCCAAGGTCAGACTGTGCAATGCCCAGAGAAACTGCAAAAAACCCAAGAACTACATCTCAGACCCTTCAGGCTTCAGTTAGCATGTTCAGAATCAGGATCAGAATATTTTATTAATCCCCGGGAGGAAATTGCACATGAATGTTAAAGTTCATGATAGTAAAAACAGAAAAAAGACTGAAAAAGTATAGCTTTATTGGAAGAGCTCCTATCTGAAAAGAATATGGCAGCATGGTTCGGGTTGTGTATGTTTTTGGGGTTTTTTTACTGCCACAGGACCTGGGCACCTTGCAGTCACTGAGTTGATCGTGAACTCCCCAGTATTCCAAAGTATTCTAGGGTCAAGTGTGAGGTTATCTGTCTGATATCTAAAGCTTGGCACAAATTGAGACATGCAACATGACAGTGATTGTAAGCATGTCAACAAATCTACAACAAAATGGCTGAAAAAGAAAAGACTCAAGATGTTGCAATGGGTCAGTCAAAGTCTAGATTTCAACTCAGATAAAATGATGTTAAAATGATGATAAGATAGCGGTGCATTAAAAACTACCTAAATGAGCTGAAGAAGTATTGTAAAGAAGGGTAGGCTAAGATTCCTCCGTAACAATAAGAGAAACTGACAAAGTCATAGAGAAAACCATTACTTCAAATTATGGCTGCTAAAGGTGGTTCTATATCCTTTTCACAGGATTGTCTATTAGTTGTCAGATAATTGCATTGAAAATTCTTAAAAAACAGTGCAAATACGGTTGAGAGATCCTATTCCTGACTAGCTGACTGTTACTTAAAATGACCATGTCACTAAGATTGCATAACTTAAAGGGACAGTCCTAGCCAAATGTATATACCTCTCCTCTGGCCTGTAGTACTCTGTAGCTATCAAGATTATTTTGGTGTGAGTTGTCTATTTTTAGAAATATTGGTTATCGATATGCCTGCCTTTTCTTGAACACTGTATAACCGATCTCAATGGCACTTTCTTTGCAGTTCCCTAAGCACCAAAAGTACATTCAAAAATTATAGCAGCAGTGCCTCATTCTAGAAATCATGAACCAGTTACTTTAAAAAAACGTCCAAAACTCTCAATCATAAGCAATCTCATGCAGTAACTATTTTATTTCTACTAAACTGCACCCGACAACCCCATCACTGTGAAGAAAGAATCATGCATCTGCCCGTGAAAAGGGGCTCATGCTTGTGACAGGCGTCCCGCTTTGCTCAGCTATAATATTAGCTAGTTGCCTGCTTTTTTGGTTGATGGAGCTGAAGTTGACATTGGCTGATGTGAAAAGTAGAAAGAAAATAATTGAAATGTATTTTTGATGCTATGAGCTACACAAAGCCAGTTCCTTCTGATTATAATCAAAACAAGGCAGACATATCCACATCCTCCTTCTTCTTCTTCTTTCGGCTGCTCCCATTAGGGGTCGCCACAGCGGATCATCTGCCTCCATCTCACCCTATCCCTTGCATCTTCTTCCCTCACACCAACCCTCTGCATGTCCTCCTTCACTACATTCATGAATCTTCTCTGTGGTCTTCAT